>CATKHJ010114567.1:0-12720 GCA_949750685.1 Vernicia montana | reverse complement strand
GAATTGATTACCAAGTTATTAATTAGGTCAGATTTAATTAACAAACAAAAAGCATCAGAACAAGTTAATTAATTCAGTTTCTAATTAACATGCCTCTTAAAGAGAAAAGGAGTAAAGAGGAGGGGATCATATAAAGGAAATAGGGAAAACAATAAACTATGCTAAAATAAAAGAACTAAAAGAAAGGGAATAAAAGAAATGGGAACATGTAAAACAAAGGGGAGAATAAAATAATAAAGGCAATATAAAAGAAACTAAACTAAAAAGAAAACAAAAGCAAACAAAACAACAAAGAAAGCAATACAAAATTCAAAATAAATAAATAGAAGAAAAGGACATAAAATAAATACCTTTTGAAGAAGAGGCTTGGGGACGTATGGACGGAGCAGACAACCGGATCGTAATTCCACCTTGACTCGACTTGGTGAAACCACAGCCTTCGAACGGCTACTAGGACGACGCTTGACCACCCAAAAAAAGAAACTTTAAACTAGAAATGCAGCTATTTCGAATCGAGCCTTAAAAATCTGCTTGCTTTTGATCAATTAAGCTTGATTTAGCAAGAGGTGTATCTTTAAGTGAGTTGGGAAGGGGGGTTTATATAGGTAGAGAGGCTGGGGAAGGTTAGCAAGTTTTACAATGTGGGAAAACTGATCTGAAGTGCACGAACCGTACACACCTCTTTTGGGACCGCACACAAGGGAAAAGGACCGCACAGGAGTAGGGATGACCGCACAGAAGGAGGGGGACCGCACAGGGGCTTGCGGAACCTCACAGGTCTTGTGTGGTTCCTGGGGTGCCTTGTTCGGTCACCCAGGCCGGAGCAGGGTCGATTCTTTCGATTTTTCTATCCTTTCTTGTCCGTTTCAGCTTTCGAGACTTATTTTCATGCCCAAGGGTTTAGACGGTGCGAAATTCAGGGTTCACAAATACGTTAACAAAAGAAACAAAGAAAAAAATCTCTTTGAGTTTCTCCCAAGAATTCATATTGGCGAAGAGAAGACATTGGAGGCTCTTAGACTATGGCAAAAGAAGCTCTCCATTTGTGACTGTTTCTAGATTGGTGATACAAGTCAATTACACGATTATTCGCGCTTCAAAAGGTAGGTACTCTACTTTTTTTATGTAGATTATAAAATCTAATATTGGTATTAAAGTTGGAATACTTGTATTCCAATTTATGATCAATTAGATGTGTTTAATTGATTAAAAGCATGATTTTGATGAATTTTATGCTATTTTTCATACATGTTAGAGTTGGTATGTTTATGCCCTTTAAACTATGTGTTAAGTCTATTTATTATGCGATTTTTTTATACCATGTTATAGTATGTGTCTAAACCTTTAAATCAACATAAAATTTGCATAAATCGAATGTAAATTGAGGGAGATATGACCTCCCAAAGTTAGCAGTTCGAAACTGTGAATTTGAATTTTTTTGGATTTGAATTGAATTTGTCTCTCTCCTAGGCTTAGTGTGCTTGTCAAATCATTAGGTTAGAGATGTCCTTTGACCAAATTGACCACATAGACAAACTCAGAGACCCCCAAAACCCCTTACCAAACGAAACCTCATTGCTAGATTGCCAGCAAGGTGGCGCGTGGGTCGCGCCTCCCTTGCTAGTCACGTGTTGTGCACGCGACACCCCTAGCCAGCTGCTTTTGTTCGCGTGAAATGATATGTCATTCAACGCAAACGACTTTGTTGTTTTGGAATGTAGCAAGCTGCACAATGCCACACATATGGACCTCCGTTTTTCGTCATTTTTTCACCATTTGACTCCAAATTATTTTCTGGATTTTTTGGTGACTTTTTTGAGGACTAAAAAATATTTTTTATTTATATGCTATTTTTATATTGTCAAAAATGCTGAAAATTTATTAAAAAAAACTTGGGGAAAATATTTTTTTACCTCTAAAAATTGTGAAAAAAATATGAAAATTATTTTATATAATTTGTACTTATATTGGGATAAAGAAAATGTGTTTTTAATCAATTTTATTGTACAATATGTGTATAATATTTTTGATTTTTGATTTTTTTTTTGTGATAGGTTACAGAAAAATTACAATACACATTAGGACTCCTATGGTTGCACGTTCTATTGCGCATAAAGCAAAACTTAAGGCGAGAATTAGGGTCTTGAATAATGAATTAAGGCAAATTAAAATGCATTTAAGAGACCATTTTTATGATCTAGATGCTTTGGCGCTACACATGAAATGTGTGCATGAGGTATATCAAAAGATCATATGGCTAGGAAGTTTGAAGAAAGAAAGAGCTATGTACTCTGCTATGATGTGTTCTTTGGTGAATCCCATGTTGTATGAGTTACTGAATGATAAGTGGGATTTTAGGCCTGAAGACTTATCGTGTGGAAATAAGATAATTCATTAATGCATATTGTGTAAGAAGGTTTATGAGGTCTAAGGCTCGGTGAAATTCGGGTATGGTTCTCCACAGTGGGAGAATTGTAGTGGTAGATAGGATTTTGTTAGGGATAATGTTTTATTCTTTATTAGAGGATGTGTAGTCATATATTGATGATTCAATCCCTACTAAGAGAAAATACATAGAGATTCCTTGAATTTTTTAGATAGGATTTTTTCCTTAGTTTATTCTTCATCATTTTAGTTGAGATTGATTTGTTTCTTTTAGAATAATTGGTGGATAATTTCCTTTAATTATTTCAAGGATTTTTTTTTTTTTTTTTTTTTTTTTTGTTTATGGACCTATTTACTTATTTTCAAATTTAGTGCAATATGCATTAGTTTATTTTATGTTACCTTAATTAATTATGTGTAATTAATTTTGGAATGACTTTTGCATGGTGTTATTTTTGGAAATAAGATAATTGAAATGACAATTATTCTATGTATGATTTTATGAAACTTGGTTAGAATAATTAATTATTATTTTACATAAATTATTATGTTACTATTAATTATTACATATTATCTAAATGATGATTGGCAACTTAGTAACCTTTGACTCTAGGTTCTGTGTATATTATTATTAATGTGTAAGTGATTGCAAAATAATATAGCATGTATAGTTGTGGTATTAATAAAATTATGTATATATTGTCTATTGTAGATTGTGTATCTACTTAAATGGCTTCTGCTTTTAAGAACATAGTTACTGAGCTCAACATAGGTGCGAAGTTGAGCGGGGAAAACTATGAAATCTGGAGTATGAAACTCTAGAATGTGTTGGAAGAGCAAGAGGCTCTTGAATCACTGAATGCTATTATGGATGAACCTGAACAAGAAGGTAACATGGCCTAGCATAGGTGGGACCGTGAGGCCTATGCAACTTGGAAGAAAAAGAACTCTTTGGTTCGCATCACATTGCTTAGTGCTATGGATGACAACATTATGAAAGAGTTACGTCACTATGAACATGCTATAGACATGTGAATAGCATTAAAGAACAAGTTTGGCAGTGTGTCCGTTATAAAATTTTGTTCACTCACTATCAAGTTTGACACTTATAAAAAGTGCCCTGATCACAACATGAAAAGATATTTAAGAGAGATATCTAATGTGATTAGTGAGTTGCATGATGCTGGTCATGTGTTGACTAAAGAGCAAAAGATCCAAGTTATCATTCGTTCTTTGCCTGAAAGTTGGGAGCATATGAGGATGCACTTAACTCACGATAAAAATATCAAGACTTTTGAGGATGCTTTTTGCCATTTAGAGCTTGAGGCTGATCAACTTGCTGCTATGTAATCAAGTGGTGAAGTGCACATGACTACGTCCAGCTCATAAGGAGCTTCGGGCAATAAGTGCAAACATGACAAGGGTAAAGGTAAAAGTAAGGAAAAAGAGGTTTAAGGAAATAAAGGGCCTAAGAAAACCAACAAGAAAAGAATAAGTGTCCTAAAAAGAGGAACATTGCGAAGGTTAAATGTTTTAATTGTGGAAATAAGGACTACTATACATAGGACTTTACTGCACCCATTAAGGTACAATCACTTTACTCATATATGAGTGAGATTTCTGTTTCTAGTTTTGCTTTGCTAAAAGAAAGTCATCCTTTGTGGATTGTAGATTTGGGAGCAACAAACCATGTGACGAAGGATCGTGAAGCCTTCGTAGATTTTCGTCGACTACCCAATTGGGCACGATAGATTTTTATGAGGAACAACGTACATGTTAAAGTTAAAGGAATTGGCACCTGCAAGTTAGTTTTGTGTGGTGGTTGAACCTTAATCCTCTGTTATGTCTTATATGCTCTAAAAATAAGACAAAACTTGATTTCTATTTTGGTTTTGCTTAAACTTGGTTTTAATTGGCATTTCTATAATAGTTCAATACATTTATATTTAGGGAAAATATTTTATGGTTCTAGTTATATTTTGGATGATTTTCTTGTTATGGATATTATAAACAATACAATTTTCAATGTTAGTTTTTCCTTAATTACTACTTCGTAAAATTATGGGAATGGTATGAATGTATGGTATGTTAGACTTGGTCATGTTGGACAACAACGAATAGATTGTTTAGCTAAAGCATGTCTTTTAGCTAATTTCAACAAGGTGGAATTATCTACTTATGAGCATTGCATAGCAGGAAAAACAGCAAAAAACCATTTGGAAAATGAACTAGAGCTACTGTTCCATTACAATTAGTTTATTCAGACATTTGTAGTCCAATGAATGTGAGAGCTAAGCATGGTGCCTATTATTTCATCACCTTTATTGATGATTATATATGTTATAGTTATGTCTATTTGATTGCACATAAATTTGAGGCTTTGAGTTACTTTAAGAATTACCTCAACTTGGTTGAAAATCAATTAGACAAGAAAATCAAGGTACTAAGAATCGACAGAGGTCGTGAATATTTTTGTCTGTTCGATTTAGACAATTGTATGATGAAAAACGAATAGAACATCAGTTGACTATTCTGCAAACTCCACTACAAAATGGTATTGGTAAAAGGAGTAATATAACTCTCATAAAAATGGTTAGGTTTAAGATGGCTCAAGAAAATTTGCTAATTACCTATTGGTGTGATGCATGATTGACAGCCACATATGTGCTTAATCGTATGCCCTCTAAATCAGTTACTTCCACTCCATATGAGTTATGGACAAGTCGACAACCCGACTTAAGCATCCTAAGACCTTGGGGATGTGCTTCCTATGTTCATAATGCCTCTCACAAATTCCATAGGTGAGCAAGACAGTGAGAGTATAACTGAATTTGAATCACGAGATGTCACGTTCTTAGAGAATGATTTTCCTAAGCAAGGTGATTTAAACCATGAGTTCTCCTTATTCGAGATCATAGATCAAGATTCACACGAACCACTTCATCCCAATGGGAGAAATTTGGTGGATGGCATTGGTTCAGTTCCACCAACTGGTCCAAATGAGAGTGATTTTGGTCTGAATGAGAGTGATCTTAGTCCGAATGAGAGTAAAGATCATGGTTCTAGTGGGAGCCTGATGGATTTTGGTTTAAGTGATAGTCCAATGGATCTTGATGAAAATGTTATTCAAGAATCTGAGTTGAGACGTAGTAATGGTAGAATCATTCCCCGTTGTCATTTTGAGATCGAAGGCATAGATGAGGTTTTTGTGGTTGTATAACAAGATGAAAAAGAGCCAAAGAATGTAAAAGAGGCTTTCACATGCCCTTTTAAGGATAAATGGATGAAAGCAATTAAAGAAGAAATGGAGTCTATGAGATCAAACCAAGTTTGGGACTTAGTAGATCTCTTGGAAGGACGTAAGGTTATTGGAAATATGTGGATTCTTAAAATTAAGCATAAAATTGATGGAAACATTGAGAGATACAAAGCTCGTCTCATTGTAAATGGGTATATATAATAGGAAGGGATTGACTATGAAGAGACATTTTTTCCTGTTGTGAGGTTTACCTCTATAAGGTTAATTCTAGCTATTGTGGCGAATCTTGACCTTGAATTACATCAAATGGATGTAAAGACTACATTTATCAATAGAGAATTGGATGAAGAGATTTATACGGAACAACCTATAGACTTCATCAAAGTAGGCCAAGAACATAAGGTTTTCAAATTGATGAGGTCAATCTATAGTCTTAAGCAGTCTTTAAGACAATGGTATATTCGTTTTCATAATGCAATTATGTCGAATGATTTCACTATGATAGATGAAGACCATTGTGATTAT
The DNA here is from genome assembly GCA_949750685.1 of Vernicia montana. Lineage (NCBI taxonomy): Eukaryota > Viridiplantae > Streptophyta > Magnoliopsida > Malpighiales > Euphorbiaceae > Vernicia > Vernicia montana. Next base: position 6,551 of record CATKHJ010114567.1, on the reverse strand, counting down.
AAAAGGTCAAAGGACAAGTTTGTCATTATATGTTGATGACATATTAATAGTTGGAAATGACAAGGAGTATCTGCATCATATCAAAGAATTGTTATCATCTAACTTTGAAATGAAGGATATGGGTGAAGCAACATATATTCTTAGAGTTAAGATTTCAAGAGATCATCCAAGAAAGTTGTTATCTCTTTCTTAATAGACATACATAATGAAAGTACTTGAACAATTCAATATGCATGATTGCAAATCCATAGATACTCCTATTACTAAAGGAGAAGGCTTGAGCCGAAGATTATGTCCTAAAACTCCAGAAGAGCAAGAATGTATGAAAAATGTTCCTTGTGCAAGCACAGTTGGAAGTCTAATGTACGCAATGATGTGTACAATACCTAATATTTATTTTGTTGTTGGGATGGTAAGCAGATATCAATCCAACCAAAGCCTAGCACATTGGAAATTAGTTAAAAGTATATTGAGGTATCTAAAGAGTACTGTGGATTACTCATTGTGTTATCAAGGTAGAGATCTACAATTGAAAGGTTATAAGGATGTTGATTGGGCAGGAGATATGGATGAGAGAAAATCTACTTCCATATTTGTTTTCTTACTTAACAATGGTGACATATACTGGAGTAACAAGAAATAATCATGTATAGCACTATTCATAATGGAAGTTGAATTTATAGCCTTTTCAGCTGCAATACAAGAGGCAATCTGACTAAAGAAATTTTTGGAATATTTGGGTATAAATGCTGCCAGTGAATCAGTATTTGTAAACTGTGACCGTCAAGCAGTTATAGCTTACACCAAAGACCCAAAATTTCATTGCAAGGCCAAGCACATAGACACAAAAATATAATTTTGTGAGAGACATGGTTACATGCAAGGAAGTGGACATGAAATACATTTCTACGCATGAGATGGTTGTAGATCCTTTAACAAAACCTGTTCCTAGAAATGTATTTATTAGACATACTAAGTCTCAAGGATTATGTAGATGTTAATGTATTTATAAAATTTGTTATTTTTTTTCCTAACAATATTCACCTGTTATTTTTATTAATACTAAGACATAATGTTTGTTTTGTGTTTACATGAGTGTGGATGTTTAACACATTTACTATTATTGTTTTGTGAAAAGCATGTCGGACATAAATAAGATTGACCTTCTCACATGGGTAATCGCCTTTATATATTTATGTGATGAATAAAGATGAGACTTATTTCAAATAAGTTATCTGGGTGATAATTGAGAGAGCTCATGCTTAAAATAAGATAATGTGAACCTTTAATTTTGCACTCTTAAGATGCTGTCGCAACTTGACACTTGCTAAATTTAATGTGCTATGCAAAGCAAGTATGGCGGTCTCGCTAGCCGGTTACCAGGCAGGGGTCAAGGGGGCAATGCCCCTGAAAGATAAACGATTTATTTTTTCCAACACAGATTGACATCACTTTTTCGATCCTGACCGAACTTTCTGTATTATATAGCACTTTCCCAAAACTGACCAAATTTTTCTCAAATCTGAATGCTAAAATATCCGATAATTAATTTCGAATCCATCACCACTGACCAGTAATTTTTCAGACTTCAGAATACCCCCGAAAACTGACCTGGAAATCCAAAAAAATGAACCGGAGAACGAAAAGGCCCGAAAATCGAGCCACCTCGCGGACGCTGCATGGCGAGTCTGTGAACGCGCCACGTGGCCTGCGGATGCCGCGTGTGGTTTGGCGCATCCACACTAATGTGCCTAACACGAGCTGACACGCGTTAGTACGACGACACGTCCGCCTGAAGGCCTGGCGCATCCGCCAGCTCTCTTAGCGGACGTCCGCCATTTTGACAAGTGGACGCGCGTAGTTCTGACGCGCGTCCACGAACCTATCTCGCTGTTGTACCCCTTTTCGCAGAAATTACCTTTTTATCCCTCTTTCAGCCCATTTTTCAGCCTATTTTGATCTTTTCACCCCTCATTTTTTCCTATAAATACCCCCCTCTATCCCTCATTTCAATTCACCCCTTGAGCACTTGTTGATAGCTATCCATTTGCTCTCTTCTCTCTCTCTCTCTATAGTTATTTTTCCCACACTCATTTTAATTAATCACCCTAATTAATTAATCTTCAACTCAATTTGATTAATTAATCCTTTTAATTAATCACTTTATTTAATTAATTTTTTTAATTAATTAAAATTGAGTAATTAAGCAATCATATTATCAAACTAATCTTCTTTTTTCAAAAATCCACCCTTCTATCCTTGTTTTCTTTCTTGAAAACGGAACTCCGACCATGCAAAACCACTCTCCCACCACAAAAACCCAAAAAGAATGTATAATCTCTTACCCTCACTCAAACCCCAAATCAAATCTAATCGATCCTTAAACCCCCCTCCACCTCACAGTGGAACGAACTACGTGGGTTTTGATCCCCATCCAATAGGGTACGTAGGCACGCTTGAAATTTAACTCCAAGCCTCAAATTCAAATCCCCAATCAATCCCCTTCCCCTTTTATTTTTCAATATCAATCCATTGTACATGTAAATATTAATTAATGTTATTAGTTAATTATTTTGGAGTAAAAGAGCGATCTTGTGATTTTCCTAAGACCCATAAGAGTTAGAGGAAATACTCTCCTTTACTTATAGATGTTTAAATATTTGTTTTTTATTTTTTTACGAACTCATAATTATGCCATGCACTTTAAATCGTCATCCATGAAATCAATTTTCAAGTCAAATCAAACTTAAAAGTTAAATTGAAATTATTTTAAAATCAAAAATCTAGTCCCCGAACTCAACCTAATTCGAAAACTAGTGACTTTATCCTTGGGTAAATTAATCAAAGATTAATGAATTAGAGTCAAATTGGGTTTTTCCTTAATTTTCCCATTAAAAATAAATTAGGGTGGCGACTCACGTACTCTTTCAAAAAATAAAATTAATTTTTCGAGGCGATAGCCGCTTTTAATTGTGAGCACTGAAACTCGTACCTAAACCTCCCTTAAAAATCATCCATCTTTCCTTAAGGCAAATTTCATTTTTTCTCGAGCGAGAAGAGAAGCGTTCGGGCGAGGCCTCACAGATAGTCATCTCATTTTAGTAAATGAGATTTATATATTATAATGGTGATATTGATGTGGCAAAATTTTTGTAATTCTACCTGTTTCTATCTTAGTCGCCAGTGTGAGTTCTTATGTGAACTGAGTAGATGGGTGAACTCAAGTTAGGAATTGAGTGTGTCTAAACTATCATCTACATAGTATTTCTTAGATCAAAATATGTTTTTGATAGATATGTGCTCTATAGGAAAGAAGAAAATACTATGGCATGTATTTCATACCACATGTGCAGATTTTTCAACCAAAGGGACGACAAGAGTTAATGATTTCAACTTTTAAAAATGTGAGACCTTTGGGAATTATGGTTCTCGAAATTGCTACCCTTATGACTCTTGGCTAGTTCTTAAGATATAATTCATTGTTGGCTATCTTAGAGTGTTACTAGAAGATCATGAGTGATTCAATCATATGGAACATTTCTAGAAAAGCGATTTGGAATATGATTAAGGGAATTAAGCTGAAAGAAAAATTGCTCAACGGTCACTTTCATTTTTGTATTCACAGGTCGATCAATTATGTTTATGAGTTAACATAATTGTGAATATAAAATTGTTATGAGATCAAAAGAGAGACAAAGAAATGTGATAAGTAATATGGGATAGTGCATACTTTATCTACTCAAAATATTTTTGTTGAGACATTATATATCCCTAACAGGTGTATAGCACAGAGCTCTTGAAGTATGCCTATCGCACGGTCTATTTACCGAGTATAAAATGTCTACAAGGTTAGTCATGGGTGTGATGTGTCTCATCATGTGAAAGTGGGAGATGTTGGAATTAATGGGTCGGTTTCAGGTATGCCTATAACTGGTGTATAGACCCAGATCCATTAGTTATTAATTAATTATAAAGGTAATTAATTAATATAAATAAATAATATTATTTAGATATTATTTAATAGAATTCTAAAAGGATTTAGATAAGCACCTAGTAGTGAGAAGTTACAATATATCATATTTAGAATAAAATACCCACAAAGAGATATTACAGTTAACAAAAGAAACAGAGAAAAATCTCTCTGACTTTCTTCCAAGAATTCACGTTGGTGAACGATAAGACATTGGAGGGCTCTTAGACTATGGCAAAAGAAGCTCTCAGTTTGTGATTGTTTCTAGACTAGTGATATAAGTCAAGAATATGATTATCCACGCTTCAAGAGGTAGGTACTTTACCCATTTTATGTAGATATTGAAATAATGATTTTTCATCCACTTTCAATGTGGAACTTTCTCTAACACTCCCCTCAAGTACAACTGGGACACCCAATTGACACTTGAAATACTCCTCTGAAACACAACGGCAACACTGGACCGGGTTGCTGGGACTAGACACCCAAATGAAAAATTGAGAAATTAAGGAACCAGGCCAAACCTACTATGATACCCCACCACACACACACACACACACACACACACACACACATATATATATATGTATATATATATACATATATATATATATGTATATATATATACATATATATACATACATATATATACATACATATATATATATATAAGAGGTTAAATTCAAAGATAAATGGATAGAGTGTAGAACAATTAATAATAATGGGATATTGGGCCAACTATAATCAAAATAATTAGAACTATTCATTTAGGTAGTTGATCCTCACCACATATAAGTTTTGAATATTTTTCATCCACTTTCAATGTGAGACTTTCTCTAACACTCCTCCTCAAGTGCAACTGTGACACCTAATTGATACTTGAAATACTCTCCTGAAACGCAGCGACAACATCAGACAATGTTAAAAATATAATGAATGAAAGAATGAAATGAAATGTGTGTGGGTAATCTCACATTAATTAATGATAAGTAATATGAATGTCTTATAATAAGGAGGGTAATCCAACCTAAATGGCTTAGGTCATTTTGTGTTGTAAAGCCCAATTTATTATAAATCCAATATATCTTAATTTTGACTAAGACGTGACTTTACCTTGATTAATTGGACTTGACTCCTAAGGTCCAGAGACTTTGATATAGTATCAGAGTTTAATAGATCCTTGCACCAACACCGTTATACCATAATTCGGACTGGATTCAAGTCTCTTTCTTGGCCTGGTATGGATTTATTTTCAGGTTTCAAATTTATTTCTTTGTCCGAAATGGGTTATTCTCGAACTTTCAATTCTTTCGTCTAGTATGGGTTTCTCTCGAGTTTTAAATTCTTTTTTAGCCTAGTCCATATCATAAATTTGCAAGTGTCAACTATGCTTAATAAAAATTATCTTGGTCCAATTGCCACTTGAGAAAGGCTGTTAAGAAATATAATATGGGAAAAATTTTCACATTAATTAAATACAAATTGTGAACCCTCAATTTTGTACCCTTAAGATGCTGCAACTTGACACCTGCTAATTTTCGTGCGCTACGCAGAGCCGGTACGGCGGTCCCGCTAGCCGGTTAGCGGGTAGGGGTCAAGGGGGCAGCGCCCCCGAAAGGTAAACGATTTATTTCTCTCCAACACATACCGATAGCACTTTTCTGACCCCGACCAGACTTTCTATACTAAACAGCCTTTTCCAAAAAATGACTCAGTTTCTCTCAAAATGGACCACCAAACTGACCCAAAAATACTTTCACGCCTACCAGAGCGGACCGAAATACTTTTACATCAAACTTGATATTTTTTCAAGCCTGATCGGACTTTCTGTACCAGATAGCCTTTTCCCAAAACTGATCGGATCTCTCCCAAAACTGACTGTCAAAATATCCGATAATTAATTTCGGATCCAACGACACTGACCGGTAATTTTTCAGACCTTAGAATACTTCGAAAACTAACCCAGAACTTTCGAAAACTGACCCGAAAAGTCCCGAAATGTGCGCCAAGGCCTGCAGCCTGGCGAAGCCGCGCAGAGGCATGCGGTTTTCGCAACCCTCTGCACGGAGCTGCACAGCCTTCATGCGGCTTCCGCCAGGCGGCTCTGCGGAGCCGCATAGAGGCCTGCGGCTTCTGCAGGCCTCTGCGCGGAGCCGCCAGGCGCAAGCCTCTGCGCGGAGTAGCAGGGCTGGCCAGCGGCTTTCCGTGCAGAGGCCCTGCGGAGCCGCGCAGGCCGCGTGCGGCTCCGCCCTTTTTTCGCAAAATCTCGAATTTGCCCCTCCTTTTTTTCTACTTTTTTGTACCCTTTTAGTCTTTTTTCCACCCCAACTTCTCCTATAAATACCCCCCATTCCCTTCACTTCAAAACACACCAAAATCATTTTGTGAAACTTCCAAATTGATTTCTCTCTCTCTCTCTCTCTCTAATTAGTTTTACTCTCTTTCTAATTAATTAATTAATTAATTAAAAATTAATTTTAATTAACTAATTAATCCTTTTTAAAATTTCCACCAATTTTCAATTAATTAATTAATTAAAAATTAATTTTGATTAATTAATTAATCCTTTTTTTTTAATCTT
>CATKHJ010114529.1:0-13810 GCA_949750685.1 Vernicia montana | reverse complement strand
GGGTAGGAATCTTTTAGACAGGTTTTATTCAGATCTGTGAAATCTACACACATTCTATAAGTCCCATTTGACTTTTTTACCAGTACTACATTAGCGAGCCAGTCCGGATATTGTACTTCCCTAATGAATCCAGCTTTCATTAATTTGTCAACCTCTTCATCTATCACCGCTTGTCTTTCTGGACCGAAGCATCTTTTCTTCTGTTTTATCAGTTTATACGAGGGATCGACATTGACATGGTGAGTGATGATGTTTGGATCTATCTCTTTTATTTTCATCTGAAGACCATGCAAAGCTGGATAGGTGATCTGTTAAGAATTGGTGAGCTTGATGCTTTTGTTCGCTCTTTAGGGAGGAGTTAATTAATAGGTACTTTTCCGATCTCTCTCCTTCTATTAGTATTTTCTCCAACTTTTTTACTGGTTCAGTCCTTTGTTCTGGAATTCTGTATGCTGGTTCGACCAGAGCGACCTCTTCTAACAAATGCGAGGTGGATACCTTTTTTTGTTTCTTCCTTTTTGGTTCTCCTCGGTCTTGTGTCCCATAGACACATATTTCTCCCCCATTTGATTTGGGGATGGTCATTTTGAGTTGCCTGATGTTGGTTGAGGCATCAAAATCATAAAGGAGAGGCCTTCCGAACACTATGTTATAGCTCAATGGTAATCTTACCACCATAAAATTTGCCATTACCGTCACACAATCTAGGGTAGAATCTACCGTAACAGGCAACCTTGCGATCCCAATCAATGGTATTTATGTTCCATCAAGAGTGCAAACTGGGTTTTCGATATCCTCTATATTGCTTTCTTTGAGCCCCATCTTGTTATATGCTTCGGTTGTGAGTAAGTTTACCGAACTACCATTATTTACAAGCACCCTTTTTACCAAGAAATTAGCTACTACTATTTGAATGATTAATGGGCTTGAGTGAGGATGTCTTATTTGGCTCCCATCTCCTCTTTTGGTCAGTAATAAACTTCCATTCCAAAAGACAAACTCAGGCTCCTCACTTTTTCTTTGGGAAGCTTTACACTTATTTCTGCTTGTTGCTAGTTCATCTGGTCCACCGGTTAGGCAATTAATAACTCCTGCCGACCCGTCATTGATAGTTCGCTTCCCTTTATCATTATTTACTTCGCCTTCATTTCCATTGCCATTTTTCATAAAAAAATTCAAGTATCCCTGGTTGATTAATCTCTCAATTTCTTCCAGTAACTGTCTTCAATCATTGGTATTGTGACTATGGGCATTATAGAACAAGCAGAATTTGTTTTTTACTTCGTCTATTTGTTAGAGTAAACATTGGTTGAGGACGAGGCCAGATATCTTGATCCTTGAAAGTTGCAAAAGCTTCTGCTGGGCTCGCACTGAGTGGAGTCAACTTGGTTAAGTCTAATGTGCGAGGTGGCCTACCTCTCTCACTTCTTCTTCCTCAATAACTTCCCCTGTTAGACTCTTCTATTTTTTGGTTCTATTCTCTACTTTGGAATCTTCATTAGCCCTTCTTTTCTTGGCAAACTGGTTGAAGGAATAGGCATCATCTTGCCTGATATATTTTTGGGCAATGGCCATGACTTCCTCCAAAGTGCAAGGTGCATGTCTACATAAGATTTTGTAGTAATCAGTATGCAAAGTTCCATTTTACAGGGCCTCTACTGCCCTGGGCTGATCAAGCTACGTAACTTTCAAGGCTTTTCTATTGAAACAAGCTACATAGTTCCTCAGGGGCTCTCCTCCTTTCTGTGTTATGGCCTCAAAGCATTGTGTTCACTTTTTCTACTGGTATACTTGCTGTAAATCTTTGCATGAACTGAGTAGCGAGCTATCCAAAATTAGTAATACTTTTTTCTTCTAGGCCATCAAACCACCTAGTGGCTGATCCTTCTAGAGACCCTCTGAAAACTCTGCACAACACCTCGTCACTTCCAATCTGTAACTCTACCGCATGTTTGTAATCCATAACATGAGCTCTTGGATCAGTTTCACCATTATATTTCTTCAGGTTTGGGGGTTTAAATTTGCTGGGCATCCTGTATTCTTGTATGGATCTAGTAAAAGGAGATTTGAGAGCCAATTTGAGATTTTTGTCTATGGATTTTTTATTTTTATCCTCAACAATCTCTTCTAAAAACTTTTTATGGGTATCTCTTATCTCCTCATCCCTCTTCTGGCTAGTTACTTCTTGGCTGAAAGACTCAGAGAGAGGTTCTCCATCTTTTCTAGCCCTTTTCTTAGATTGTCTCCCTTCTTTGGCTCTATTATTTTTGCTATCTGAATCAGCCCTGTTTGTACGCCGAGGATGGCCTTCCCCACTTCGATTTGTACTAGCTGTCTAATCACTTTGCCTTTGGTTGGGATTTTCCTTTACACAATCTTGATTTCGTATTTCTGGTGGTATTTCTTCAAAGTCAAGTCTTCGAGTAAGATTTACTCCTGGTACTACTTCAATATTCGCCTAAGTATTGGTTATTGGAATAGCTTGCGGAGTTTGCAAAGTGCTAAGCAGCAATTGTAAGGCGGACACAGCTTCGAGAGTTAGTAAGATAGACTGGTTCCCGCTTTGTACTGGGACTATAGCTCCCAATTGTTGCAGCGTGGATGCCACATTAGTATTTGAAGTTCGTCCAGGTGGGGTGACATGAGTCTCGGCATGGTTTTCCACCTTTGGGTGGATTTGGGAAGTTCTAGGATCTCTGGGAGGATTCTCCCAATTATTATTATTATCTTCTGATTGAGTCATACTTTTGGATTGAATTCTTCTATAGGTCACAACTTAAGAATATTAGGAAGGATTTTTATTAATCATTTTCCACAGACGGTGCCAATTTGATGAAGCTAATTCTGACCGAGGTGGAATCACTCAATCTTGCTTGAGTTTGAATGTGAACTTGATGTGACCTGTAAGAAGAAACAAGAGTCAGGTGGGCTAGGCAGGGTGCCTAGCAAAGCCACTTCGATGGTCAAGTTAGATGGTTGACTCAATTTAGAAGATTGAGGACAGTGTATTGTATTGTCTCAGTATATGTGAATGTACCTCTGAAGGTTGATTTCTTGAGGTATTTATAGGATACAAGTCCTTCCATGAGTTGAGTATGGATTACCTTGACCGGTTTGGATTAGGATGGCGCTTTGCACATTATCAGCTTCCTTCTTGGAAACGAACTGAATGGTCTTTGTTTGACTTTCTTCTATTAGTCTTTGGGCTTTTAAGTACTTTAGATTGGGCCGAACCCATCTTATTTCATAACTCAGTTCGGTATATTTTGTCTCTTATCAAAAATATTTATTATTTTCATACTTAAGCCTAATTCTGCTTCGAAGGTGTTCAATTAAATTCATCAATTTCATACTAACAGCAGGTTTCTAAGTCAGTCTGCATTTCGGGGGAATATCTCTTCACCCAAATAGAATTTGACCAAACCATTTTACATACCCATAGTTAAGACATATACCTAAAATTTCTATGTTCAACACTTTTCTAATTCTATCTCTAAAATTATAGAATTAGCATCCAAATTTTCTGATTTCTTGAATCCCTAAAAACCCTAATTGGAGGGTAAATTGAATTTCAACCTAGCAATTGTTCTTGGTCCAAATTAACTATTAAATACTTCAATTGACCTTATAATACACTAATTAAAATCATGTAATTGAATTAAATAATTTTTCATAATTTTCTTTTGTATGGCCGAGACTCCTACATTTTCAAACTTTAAAGATTTATTTGTTTCTCTTACATGCAACCATAGTTTTCTCACATACATCACTCACGAAGCTTGGAATCAACATGCATTTGAATCAAAAGTTAAATCCCCTTCATTTTCTCTGTGTGGCTGAAAGTTAAAGTCAAAATCCCAACCAAAATTAAACATGCAACTTCATGAATTTTACATACAATCATCATAACGCTAAACACATGCCATATAGAGCTTAGTTCTTGCATTATTTACCTTAGATCTTGATTTTCCCTCTTTGAACTCCAAATGACTAAAGCTTCTACCCAAAGAAAATAAAAAATTTCAACATGCAAACAAGTAAATGAACACTATAGACTATTAGGAAGGATTTGGGAGACTTAGATTTCAGTTTAATACCTTGGAATCAAAAATTTTCTTTGATTTTCCCTTAGTAGTCTGAGCCTACCTCTCACTCTCTCTAAATTTCTTTTGTGCATAATTTTTAAGGAAGAAGAAGAAGAAATGAAGTGAAAGAATGAATGGAAGAAAGGGTATTTATAGCCAAATAGTTAGTGGGGTGATGTGATGTTAATAAGATGAGGTGGCAATTACTTATTTGTTGCATGATCTTCGACTTGCTCTCCCATTGCCATATCATAATATTCCATCTTATATATATAATATTATTATTTCTATTCAAGTCACATCTTGTCCCTTTCTTAAAAGACTAAATTTTTATTCTTAGTCAAATCTTGTCATTTCTTTTTCTTGATTCTCATTAAATAAATTATAAATTCCTATATTAGTATTAAAATAATCCTCAAGATATTTACTAATAATTTACATACAATAATTATGTTCATTGATCCAATAAATTTTTCTTGAATTAAATTATTCCTTAAAATTTTTGGATTCCAAAACCCTAACTCTTTTACACTTTGTTTGGGAAGAGGGGAAAAAATGGAAAATGAAAAGGGGGATGGGGAATGGGGAATGGGGGGGGTGGAGAATAGACTTTTCTATTATTTGGAAAGATGGGGATAAGTTGGGGAAAGGAAGGTGAATAATGAAGGAATCCCTTAGGCCCACCAAAATTTGTTTCACCTAGATTTGGGGAGGAAAGGTGAGAAGGGAATATATTTTTATTGTAAGAGGCTTTCTCCACCTTTTCTTTCCTCCTCTTTCCATACCTTTCCAAACAATGTGAAATTTTTTTTTTCCCACCCAAATTTTTTCCCAAACATAGTGTTAGGGTTTCGGTTCCCTTATAATAGCTTGCTTGATCTAATTTTTTGAATATCCTTTTTTCAATGTGCTTGGTGTTACCTTAAAGAGCTAGGCTGTTACAAAGATTATATGAGTTTTCCATACAATTTAGAGATCCAGCTGTTGAAAAACTTACGATACGTTTACAACATATGAATACAGTTTTGTTTAATCCATCTTCTGATTTAAGCTATATTGCAAATAATCCAGCTTTCAAACATACTATGTTCATTGAATGGATGATTGCTAATCGTTTATACGAAGATGCTAGAAGTTTAACCTATGTTGAATTTCCTATTAAGTGGGTGTGGCAAAGTAAATAAAAAATGTGGACTAGACGTGAAAAAAGGTATTATATTGGAAGAATACTTATGTCCATCCAAACTAAGTGAACTTTATTATTTAAGAATGCTTTTAAATATTGTTAAAGGAGCTAAAACATTTGAAGAAATTAGAATTGTTGATGAAGTTTTACATCCTACATTTCAATCTGCCTGTAATGCATATGGCTTATTGGGAAACAATGTTGAATAGATTAAAGCTATGGAAGAAGCTGTTTTATCTGCATCGTGCATTGCACTTCGTCATTTATTTACAGTTCTTATTCTATTTTGTGAAGTTGGAGATCCAAATAAACACTTGAATTTATTCTGGATGTGTTTTTCTGATGATATCAAATATGAATTGATCAACACTTAAGAAATTCCACCTACAGTTATTTCTGATCATTATTTAAAAAACAGAGTTTTGCTTGAGCTTGAAAAAAATTTTAACAAAATTTTTTTATATTTATTAGCTTATTACAATTTACCTTTACTTGATAAATCTTTAATCAGTGATATTAATAATTGTTTATTACTTGAAGAATTAAATTATGACATCGCTGAATTAAAATGTAAGCATGATAGTTTAACCTTAACCCTCAATGTTGAACAACGTAAGATATACGACGATGTTATTTCGGCTATTGAGCATAATAATAAATGATTATTCTTTGTCTATGGTTATGGTGGAATGGGTAAAACATATTTATATGAAGTTATTATATCAAAACTTATATCAGAAGGAAAATTTATTTTGGTTGTTGCTTCATCTGGTATTTCTGCATTATTATTATCTTGTCACGACCCATCTTCAGAGTCACGACGGTCCTAGGAGTAACCGTAAGGGTACCGAAAATCTGTAGAACCTAGGAACTTAAACATTATAATAACATTTTAGCAGCATAACAGCTTAACGTTTAACATATTCATAACTCATAATTTGCCCAAGATCACAACCTGCACAAAATATACACTTGCAATATTCAACCTTATATCCTCACTTCATTCAATCGTATCATAGAACCTTCTATGCTCAATTATACAATCATAGCACATAATCATTCATGAATAGATAATTAACGTCTTATAATATATAAACATAATTCTTGACTATATTAAGCATATCTCTATCTCTCATATATACAAAAGTTAATTTAACACTTTGAACTCTCAACCTAAACACCATTGGAACATCTACATTATAATATCTTCAAAATATGACATTTTACATTATCTTGAAGTTCCTCGATGGAGAAAGAAAGATTGAGGAAGACTATCAGCACTAAACTTAAACTTGAAAAATTTAGGGGAGCTGTCACATCTAACTTTTGGGATGGACGGTCCTAGGGCATGGGTAAGCATATGCCATCGAAAACTCGTAGAACCCAACTTTTTTTAGAACACCAATGCAACTTCAGCGGCATACCGGCATTATAGTTACTATTCCCAAAATCAAACCTGAAATAAATAGAACACTCCCAATATTACCACCTTATATCCTCAACTCCATTTAAGGTATAAGTCATTTCACAATCATCAGTACACATTACTATTTTGAATTTGAATATTCCTTTCGGTTATTTATACTCATATACTATATCACTCTTATAATAGATTAAGTACCATGGAGATACTAGAGAATACCACTGTACATCATCTTATACAATCACAATTAGAAACTTATATTTTACGCTTCTATATTATCTTGACATAACCAGTGCAAAATGAATGCTAAAATCTTTAGCGACAAGTGAAGTAGGGTATTTACGCTGTGTATCTACTAACCTGGAAAAAAAATAAGGGAAAAGAGATGAGATTCAAATCTCAGTGAATATATAATAAATAACCTGGGACAACAATTTGGATGTGTGGATATGATTATTGGCTCAATGGATTATCACAATAAACAGTCAACAAATTTCCAAATCAATACAATTGAAGGTTCAGGAGAAATTATAATCAATTTCCTGTGAATTAAATTCACAGATCTCATATAAATAGTACTGCGAGACTCACAGATTTCATGTTACATATTAAGGCACAAGGTTAGCTAGACCCTGTGGCTAAGGCATTCAAACACCTCCTAGTAAGGTTTAAGTCACTGTGTACAGAGTTCGGTGATCCCCTCACTGAAAGAAGGGAATTTATGCTTTTGGGCTTACTTAAGGGTTCAAGTCAAATAGAACATTTCACATATAAAGAATCAATTTCACATATAAAGGATCAATTAGGGTTCAAAGTTACAAAGTTGAATTATCAAATTCAAAGTCACATAATCAATTACAAGTCACATATACAAAGTGAAATGGTTATGTGCTGGAAAATTTAATATATACTCACATTTTCTTATTATGTTCCAAAGTATGGGTATTCTTCTTCTATTCCCTCGTCACCAAATTCTTCCTCGTGGAACTCCTCTTTGCCTTTTTGTGAGGCCTCGCCCGAAAGCCCCTCCCCTCGCTCGAGAATGCCTTAAGGAAAGGCTAAGCGATTTTTAAGGGAGGTGCATCCACGACGCATAAACATACATGATAGAGCAAGGCATTGAAAGAGTAGCATAATAAATCATGCATACACAAGCATACATCATCGGTATCATCAAAACGTATAAAATGAAATAGAAATGCATACAGCAAGTGCATAGTCATAAGTGATACAGTCATCCAGATAAGTAATACTGCCCGCTAGGGGCATTAAAGATACAGTCATCCAAAAAAGTACTACCTCCCGCCAGGGGAGTAAAAAATGGTAAAAAGAGAAAAAGCAACAACAACAGAGAGCAAGCAAAAGTCAGTACAAGCCTCGCCATTGGCCATCAATCAGAATCGGCTTCCTCTCCTCCTCTTCCGAGGGACATCCTCGTCATCGGCATCCCGTGACTCCGACATGTCAAGGCGCGTGAGAAGTTCGCCAAGGGCTACCTCCATCCTGTGGGATATGCGGTAATTACACCGAACATAGTCTCTAGGAGCCTGCATGAAGAAAAGGGCAATGTCAGATGTTTTGGATCCTTTCCGAAGCATAGAGAACATATTATGAAAATCCTACCCAAAGATCATTTCTAAAGGTGGGAGAAGTAAAAAAAGTACCTGAGCGGCATTGTCAAGGATTATCCGCTCGCCCGGACGAACAGCATTAGGAAGCTGCCATGATCTCATGACACCATCTGCACTATAGTATCCAATCTCCTCAGAAAGCTGATATTTTGTGTCCCAATTTATCCCGCAGATACTATGGCTAGGGCCGGCACCATGGTCAAACTTAGGGACCTGCTCACCAGACGAGCCAGCTGATAGAACCTTGGGAGTAGTCATAGGAATGGGCTCCCTCAGGATGGCAGATGCAGTAGATGGTCGTCCCTGCCATGTAACCTCCCGCATCAGGAATCTGTTACAGAAATCCATATAATTCATATTGGGGCACTGATACAGGTAGGCCTCCAATCTATTGTAAAACTCTTGAGAAGCCTGGATCTCAACCCCGTAGTGCATGTCAACTGGCGAAGGGGAAGGCACGCACCAAGATCCTATGACCTAGAAGTGAACTCTCTCACCCATATAGTATAGACAAAAGTACGGAGACTGCAATAATGCTCACCTGCGGGAAAGGGTCTCTACAAAAGCCGCATGAGGAGCATACAACATCCTCTCTCTGAAGGGTCGGGCAATCTATCAAAAAGAAATCAGCAAGCAAGTTAGAGCAAGACAAAAAGCAAGAGGTAAACAACAACGAGGTAAATACCTGAGGGCTAGCCAGCTGGTTGAAGAAAGCCCGAATGGTCAACAGGGAATGCCTGCGAGGGATGCCCCAGTTTGATTCCTCCTATCTCACCCTAGCCAAAAAATATGATATCCGCTGCCTGATTAGCCCGGGGGAAATATAGAAGTACTCATAGATGGAGTAGAGTCATTCTGTGGCTGGGGCAGTATTGGCTGAGACACTATTGAGTCTGGACTGCTGTTTCTGGGGTCAGGAGAGATGGATTGTTTCTCCAGTTATTCTTCAGGTGAGGAAAAAAGTGTGTTTGGTCATACCCTTCCTTTCATTGGTATCTTATGGATGTCTGATTTTGGAATTTTTGGCTTCTTTTGCAGGTCTGGCTCATGGATCATCTCAGGGTGGTGGTTGCCCCAGCAAGGAGTCCTTACACGGCTTCTTAGTATCGCATGAGGCCGATCCAGGTTCACGTGGATGGGGTGGTTGCTGGAGGTTACCCTGGAGGACATACTTTGGCATTGCCAGTGGTACGGCATCAGGTCTTTTATGACCATGAGTTGGGTACCGGGTGGTTTGCTTGCTGGGTCTGAGTTGGACGACCTTTTACCAGGGGACGAGGGTCATGAGACAAATAGGTTAAACTCAGGATGTGACCCCAGTTGTACCCTTTTTGCAGTCTACACAAATTACAGCTCCTATTGCCAGGGCTATTAGGGGTGGCTGGATGAGGAGTTATCATGCGGTGCGACCAGAGGTCGGCTTCTGGACTACCGAGGAATATATCAGCTGGTTGGTTGAGGTTATTTGGCCAGTTGAGAGAGAGCACCGGGCTGCATTACTGAGGGAGATAGAGGGTGACACCACAGAGGAGGGGGAGTCCACCAGGGGTGCAGCTGGTGATGAGGCTGCCGGACAGACAAGTGGAATGACTCGACCTTTAGAGGAGACTGGAGGGGCTACAGGGAGTCCAACACTACATGCTACATCAGTGACTCAGACTGCAGTGAGGAGGCAGGGGGACACTACAATCGTGGTGCAAAGGAGGGTTACTGCTGCTAGAGCAGAGAGGAGAACTGTTGTTTCTCATTTTTCAAGAAGGATTCCTGTTGCAGCAGCAAGGAATGATTCCCGGGCTGCTACTTCACAGAGGGGGACTTCAAGGAGCAATTTTGGAGTTGCTGGGACTCAGATCAGGCTTTTTGGGATGACCGTAGGGGTCAGATCAGGTTCTGTCAGTGCTCCACCTACTACAGTTGAGGAGGCTACTGGGACCCTGAGGACAGACGTGACTCCGAAGGAGATTCACGAGATTGTGAGGGGTTCAGACTCGGATGAAAGCACAGGGGATGTGCACCCTCGGAGGAGGAGGAGGATAGTTTAGGTCTGGACATGACATGTTTTTTTTTTTTTATTTTACTTTGTAGCTGTTTAGGACTTTTGCTGCAGGTCTTCTATTTTGTTCATGCCTGCAAGTGGATATTGACTATACGATATAGGATAAGCTATAGAGGACATAGGAAAGGCTATCCCTTTTTTTTTATGTGATGATGGATTGTATCTTGTAAAATCTGATCATCAATATATGAGACATCTTTTATTCTGCTCTAATTTTTGCCTAAGCCGCCCTTGCGGGTTTTTGACTTAGCGAGCACTTTTCAGCATTTTTATTAGCTCTAATTTCTATCCGAGCCGTCTTTTCAGGTTTTCAGCTCGCTAAGCTTGCTCTAATTTCTGCCTAAATTGCCCTTTCAGGTTTTCAGCTTAGCGAGCATTTCTTTATTTATTTAATATTTTTTTTTTGTTTTGGCAAAAGAACCAAATGAAATGATGCATTTTAGGCACATAAGAAATGAGAATGAGATGCTTTGTCATGAAAACAAAAATGCATTTTACTATGATTTAGACTGCACTTGAGTCAAGCTGCATACGTATCCTTTACATCATTCTCTATTTTTTTTTCTTTTTAGGGAGAATCAGTCCACGTAGTTCTTATTACAGTGCTTTTGAAAATAAAGAAACTAAATGCATACATCAATTTTAGACAAAGTATCTCTTCAACTGATCCAGGTTGCAAGGGTGGGAGAACTCGTTTCCGTCCACGTCCATAAGCATAATGCCTCCGTCCTCAGCCCGTACTGATGTGTCTGCCACTAACACGGGTCAGTGGCGGACGTGCAGGGGTACCTGAGGCATCCGTGTGGCTTCTCGCAGATGCCTCGCAGATGACACGCGGACGCAGCGTGCTGCCACGCGAAGTCGCGCGCTGCCACGTAGAGCCGCGCAAATGCATGGAGGACACGCGGCCATGCCTCATGGACGTCCGCGTGCACCTAGGGCTCCAAGCTCCAGTTCAGTTTTTGGGGCTTTTCGGGTCAATTTTCGAAGGTTCCGGGTCAGTTTCTGGGGTATTCTTAAGTCTAAAAAATTACTAGTCAGTGGCGTTGGATCCGAAATTAATTATCGGATATTTTGGCAGTCAGTTTTGGTGAAAATTTGGTCAGCCTCGGGAAAAATACTGTCTGGTATAGGTGGTCCGATCAGGATCAGAAAAGTGCCGGTTTGGATAAAAAAATATTCTAATCAGTTATGTGAGTTCAAAAATAATTTTGGAGGCACTAAAATGAGGGTTCACACTTCTAAATATTACAAAATATTTACGTAAATGTTAATTTCATATAATTACATTTTTTTACTTATTAACTTAGAAGATTAATTCATAATTACTATTTTTATGCTAATCTATACTCTAATTGATTCAATTCCAAATCTGGTCACTCCTAACACATTCCCCTCCATCATTTTCTAAATTTAATTCTCCAAAAGTTATTTTCTAAACTCTCCTAAATTCTGGATCCTAGGTTTCACAGAAGTTCAGTACACTCTTTTGGCTATAACTCAAGTTACAAAACTTCATTTTATATAATTCTTTTTTTCAATGAAACTATACTCATAAGGGTACATTTCATTAGTTTGTATCTTCACTTGTTTCTACATCCAAGGTCATCCAACTTAAGGGTTAATATCAGAAATTCTGCCAGTCTAAATACCCTGTCACAGCTTAAATCTTCTCATATCTCTCCCAAAATATATATATATTTACCTTAGTCAAAAATAATAATTATCTTTTTAAAGAAAATTACACTTTTGCCCTTTTTACCTACAACTCTACTACACTATCTAATTTCCATCCCAATTATTTTTTAGTCTTTAATTTAGAAGTCTAGTATTATTTTTAGTTAATTCCTTAATACTTTTACTTGAATTAAAATTTCGGAAAAATTCTGAAAAATCAAAATTCGTTAGTTACGCGCGTAGCGTACCGATTTTGCTTATATATTTTATATGCTAAACTCCAACTTTATTTTTGGATTTCATCACTTCTAATATCCTTATATTGTCCTAAATTATCCAAATAAAATATAAAAATTCATTCCGAGGTCAGAATTTGCCAATTCACTCTAAGAACCTCGCTTTCCAAACCCGTATCCTTTTTTTAGGACTTTGGTTCCTAACTTCCTATTTTCTACCTCTTTTTATTCTAAAATATGTTATTATTGTCTATTAATATTTTTTAATATCATCTTTAGGGTTCCAATATCCTATTTAATAATATTTCCATGAATTTCCCTTGAATTGATATCGATGAAAAATTACGGAGTCGAAGTCCGACAGTTTCATGCTTAGCATATCGATTTCCAAACTCATGCTTAATTTACAGTTTTGAACCTTTTCCTTCTATTTTCTCCTTTAATTCCTCCATCTAACTTAGTTTCAAATTATTTACAAGTCTCTGGTGACCTAGGGATGCCTGGGATGTTACAGGAGCGGGATGAGTATAAAACTCAGTAAATAAATAATATATATTATGTACGTGGAGATGCAATCATGCAATGATATTTTAAAAACTTATATGACTTGAATAGAGAAACAAGAGCAGACATGTAATGACATTTGAGATAGAAATCAATTTGTAACTTGAACTTGTTAACATGGCAACTTGGACTTGTACTTGTATCATGAAATGCAAGACTGATCAGGTTCTTGACCTCCCTAGGTGAAACCTTGATAAATTTAGCTATGTCAATGAGCTGCTATGTGCACATAGCCTGATGAAACTCCTATCAGTTAGAGGATTTATGTCACATTGTTCACATATTCATCTTGTAATAACAAATTAATAAAATAAACTTCAATCTTACAAATTCATGCACTTGAGAACTTGATAATTTAATCAACTTGCAATTTCATGCTTTCAATAATGCATGAACATGGATTCTCATAATAACTCATGAAACTTAATAAATTTGCGAAAAACATGAACATGAAAATCATGCATTGATGAAACTTGAAACATTAATCTTGTAAAACTTTATTATGTAAAAACTTGTGAATTTATAAGTTAGAAATATAACATATTGTTTTCATGGAAAACTCATAAAGAATCATAGAATAAGAAATCATTTTCAATAATATGCAACTTGAAGATTTAAGATTACGAATGTCACACCCCAACTCCTTGGTGTGACGGTCCTAGGGCGTGGGTAGATTTAAGACCACCAAGAACCCGTAGAACCATCTAAACATAACCTGGATCATTAATTATATAACCATACAATAACTTAAAAGAACCCTTACATGTCATCATCCATCTTTAATACTTAAATAATCCATCATCATATTATCTTACCATACATACTTCATCCATTGTTCACTATGGATCAAGGATCAATCATAACGATCATCCAAAATGAACAATGACAAAATAATACTTCAATCATTTCAAGAATCATTCTATCTATGCTTGCAACTTAACTTTGTACTATG
>CATKHJ010114417.1:0-30832 GCA_949750685.1 Vernicia montana | reverse complement strand
TCTTTTTCTTTTTCTTTTTCTTTTTCTTTTTCTTTTTCTTTTTCTTTTTTATCATCTTTATTTACTTTTGTTTTTCTTTTTAATGTTTTTATTCTTCATTAAATATACAAAAATGAGAATCACTAGTTTTTTTTTTTTTTTCCTTTTATAAATTAAATTTCAATTAGAGTATGAACTTGAGAGATCATTTCTATTAATTAGCTCACTGCTGGTATTAATAGTCTTTCTTTAGCTATTAATTAACCTTTTTTTGAATTTAATGAAAAAATTAAATAAATTATTTAAGTGTGGATATTAAAGTTTAAATTTTATCAATATTAAAATTTCTTATTCATAATAATAATAATAATAATAATAGCAAAAATAATAATAATAATAAATTTTGCCATGGCTCTACTGCTGTCTTGCATCAATTATTGTAGCAAATATTGAACATAAAATTCGTCATAAATAGGTAAGACTCCAAAATATTTTCACCAATATGGTTGAGATAAGAGTAAAAATAGGATTTTTTTTGTTCTCCTAATCCATAGGTTTTAATTTATAATATTAATTAATAATGTACAGTAATAATAAATGTATATACTATTTAAATGGTAGACTCAAATTCGATTCTCTCTCTCCTGCTAAAAAAAAAATAAAAATCTATAATATTAATAATAATGGTGATCAAATGAACAATAATTAAGTTAACCATGAGTACAATAACTTTTTGGCTTTTTTCCTTAAATTAAAAGAGAAAAGTGAAGCAAAATAATGTTTATTTAGCAATTATCTCATTAAATACCAATGTACTTTCATTCTTCATTTCTTCTTGCTTTTGCTTAATTAATTTGTCTTCTATTCTTTTCCTTCGCAAATATTTAACCATATATAATATTATTATTAATTTACTCCCAAATATATGTAATTTTTAAGAGATATATATATATATATATATATAGTGGTTGTGGGTCCCTGTTGTAGGTCCCTCCAACATGGTGGATTCCATATGCCTAATAAAACAAACATCTTTATTGAAAGGAAAAAAAAAAGAAAAGAAAGAAAAACGTGTTTTTCTTTCAGTGCCAAATTGTTTGAATGTTGAGTAAGTCAATTCCAATTGACTTACTCGTGGTAGGTGGGCATGAGTTTGCCTATAAATAGGCAAACTCATGCAACAAGATAAAAATACAATAACACAATACATAAAATCATAAATAGAGAGAGAGAGAGTTTTATGTATGTGAGTGAGAGGGTTTTGATAATTTTTGTCCGTCCAAAAAATTATCCTATATTTCTTTAATTTTTGTTCACTGTGAGAAAGGGTGTACTGGATTATTGGGTGTTGTGTGAGAGAGGGTTTATAATTTTGTCTGTCTAAAAATTGTACCGTGTAACTATAAGAGTTATAGTGAATTATCCCTTATGAATCGTGGATGTAGGTTTATTGAGAAACCGAACCACGTAAAATTCTTATTATCTTTACTGTGGGTTATTTGTTAATTCATGCTTCCGCTGTGCGTGTGAAATATCCCATAAATTTTTTCAATATATATATATATATATATATATATATATATATATATATAGAGGGTTGAAACTGAAAACTTAATAATTTTAATATTATTGCATTATATTAGTTTTAAGTTAATTTATTCATGATTCGGATATAAATTTAAAAAGTATTAAAAATTTAGTATGTTTGATTTGTAATTTTTTTAAAAAAAATTAAAATTTTAGGATTAGATTTAATTCAAAGATAAATTTATTGCTTACACATGAGAAAACAAAGATGGCATTTGCTTTGACCTTTTGGTTGTGGAAATAATAATTAGCAAAAATAAAAAAATAAATGAATTAATAATTGTATTTAATATATATTTTGTAGGATCATGGCTGCATTGTGGATACCATTTAACAACATCAATTGTTGCTCCACCTCTTCTTAGCCTGCCTTATGCTTTCACATTTCTTGGATGGGGTGCTGGAATTTCATGTCTTGTGATTGGAGCTTTGGTCACTTTCTATTCCTATAATATGTTGTCTTTGGTTCTTGAACACCATGCTCAATTGGGTAATCGCCAACTTCGTTTCAGAGACATGGCTAATCAAATCTTAGGTAATTATACCTATTTCTTATTTATTTTCTCCTTTATTTTTCATTATAAATTATATAAGATTTTGTAATTATACTATAATATTTATTTTTAAAAATTAATCGATAAAGAGAGAATTCAAATATCAGTCTATGGTGGTGTTTGATAACGTTATTCATTATTTAAAATTAAAATTTTCAATACTTAATTGTTTTAAATTATTTGATAACGTATGTCTTAAAAGTCTTAATTAAATAAAAAATTATTTAAATTAATAAGTTAAAATTTATACTAAATATAATAAATGATTTATGTTAGACTTTCTATTATTAACAACTAGAGTTTAATTAGGGTGGAATTTTCCATCAAACATTTATGCAAGAATTTAAAGAGAATCCCCCCTAATATAATTGCAATAGATTTTTGGTTCTTTATTGGCAATAACTAACTAGATTCATGATTATTGTCCTATTCAGATTCACATTTACTATCTTTAATAAATTAACACATTGATTTGGTCTGCTTTTTTTCAAAAATAGTACAATTATTAAACCAACACATTGTCCCATTAAATATGTCCTTTTTGGTACACTTGTACAACCATTCATTCAATTTCAGTGCTCTTGAAAATTAGGTAATTTGGCAAAAAAAAAAAAAAAAAAAAAAAAAAAAAAGGTAATTGTGGTGGAAATTATAAATACAATGTATTATTGGGACACTTCAACTAGTTGCACAAATTACTTAAATTATTAGTGTATTTTCTATGCACGCTATCCATAAAATTTAGGTCTTATCTTATTTAGACTTTTTTTTTTTTTTTTTTTTTTTTTAATTCAATGGATGAGGGGTATTTTCATATCACAAGTTAATTGAGATTAAGAGGGTTTAATAACGTAATTTAATACTTAAAATTAAAATTTTTAGCATTTTAATTGTTTTAAATTACTCCCTTCATTTTACAATAACTGTCGTTTTAGAATGATGTACACATATTAAGAAAACTATTAAATACCTTTAATTTTAATTAATATGGACAAATATACCCTTATTTTCTCTTACCAAATAAGAAAAAACATATGAAATATTAAAATTGAAACAAAGGTAAAGTTAGAAAAAAGCTAATAAATACTATATTAAACTCCTAAAATGATAATTATATTGAAACAAAATTATTTTTCTAAAAAGATAGTTATTGAGAACCAGAAGGAGTATTTGATAATATTTATCTTAAAAGTCTAAATTAAATTAAAAATCACTTAAAATAATAAATCAAAATTATTAATTTAAAATTTGCACTGAATATAATAAGTGATAAAATTTTTCAATATTTTTATAATTTAAAAATTATATCACTTATTTTATTGA
Source organism: Vernicia montana (assembly GCA_949750685.1). NCBI lineage: Eukaryota > Viridiplantae > Streptophyta > Magnoliopsida > Malpighiales > Euphorbiaceae > Vernicia > Vernicia montana. The sequence goes on along the minus strand of CATKHJ010114417.1, from coordinate 27,389 downwards.
ACACTTAAAATTCAGCACTATTTAATTTTCAATTTTACCAAATATCATCTCTAAGTCTTTTTTCCGAGCAAAAAATTACCTTATTAGTACTAAATTCGAAAATTGAATTATGGTTAATAAGAAGATAAACGAACTCTCTCACTAATCAAATTAATTCTCGAATTTTTTTTTTTATAGACTAGAGAAGTAAACTTAATACCATATCAAAAAATGGATAATACCCCTTATCGCTAAATAGAAAAAATAATTTCTTTTTGCTTTATTAGGATACTTCAATAATTAAGATTTAATAATTCTAGTAAAATCAAAATTAAGTTTGAATTTTAATAAGAAATGGAAAAAAAAAAAAAAAAGAATCTAATTATCACAAGGTTTGTGCATTCACCCATTCTACAATCAATTAGAAAAGGACAGTTCAATGGTAGAAGGTGTGAGATCTCAATCCATTATAAATATAGATTAAATTATATATGGTGAAATGGGAGTTCAACAAAGAAGGAAAAATTACATTTTATTAATTTATATAGCTAATTCCTTTATATTTATTATCAAGAATGTGTAATAGCCTACATATTTTTCATTTTGTTGGAATACATGTATGAAAAAAAAGATTTTGCATTTTTTTTTTATTAACTTGCTAATGAGATTTTTAGAAAATACACTAAAATATTTTAATTAGGCTGGCACATCCGTAACACCAACATTACATGGCCACTTATCACTTTCATAATTAATTAATTAATTAATTATGAATTTGATTTAAAGTTAAATTTGAATTTTTTAATTTTAATAATCAATTTTTGAGATATAATTCTCTCAAATCGATATCATCATACAGTATTATAATACCCCCATGTGTGGAAAAAAAAGAAACAAATAAACAAACGGCGCTTGTTATGGTTTCCATTGACTATTAATTTGACTTTATGTATGTGCTTGATGTCACAATCTCACATCACATGGGTAACATTTAGTCCTTCAAAGAAAATTGATATTTTAGGGATTCCTTGCTAAGCATATATTAATTTTATAAAATTAATTTTTTTAACATAAAAATAAAAAATTATTATGGTTGGAATGGATGCTTTTCTTATGTTAACATGGTAAAAATTTAAAAATAACATGGTAAATTATCATTGGTAAAAATTTAAAAATAATTTTTTTTATGCTTTTCTTACAAATCAAATATTAGGCCTTAAAATTTCTTAGTTTAATGACAAAATTTGTAATTTTATAAATAAAAAATAAAAATGTGAAAAGGACTACAGAAATTAGGATTTTTTTGGGCTTGCCTTGGATTCCATTAAAGTCAAATATTAATATTTTTTTTTTTGTTTTTTTAGGGAAATTATTAATAAAATTGAGAAATCTTGAAGTCAATAAAAACTACTAATCATAATTAAGTTTGCGTATATAATTTACCTCTTTTCTACACATTATTAGCTTATGAATTACTATCTAAATTACGTAATTAGATTTGTTTGGTGGGAATTTCTTTATAGGTTAAATCTACACATCAATCAAATTAAGGGGTTTTTTTTTTTTAATCAATCAAATTAATTAAGTTGACTAAAATCCTAATTATACATATTAATGTGTGTGTATATATATAATTGTTTTTCCTTTTTTTTTTAATTTTGAAAATAATTTTATAATCACAATAGCATGATTATGACATACGTATAATTAAAAATTATTTACTGCCATGTTCTTAATATAAATTAATATAAAAAATTAAAATTTTTTGGTTTGGTAGGGCCAAGATGGGGCCGATATTATGTGGGTCCAATTCAATTCATAGTGTGTTATGGTGCGGTTGTTGCAAGTACACTTCTTGGAGGCCAATGCATGAAGGTGAGAAATTTTAATGGTTACCAAAATTCAAGTTGAATTTTTTTTTTTTTTTTTTTTTTTTTAATTTTCAAATATCTATAATAAGAAATTTTAACCCTTTTATTTAATTAATTATTATTATTTCTCTTTTGTTTTATATTTGCAGGCAATTTACTTGCTATCAAAACCAAATGGAAGTATAAAGCTTTATGAGTTTGTAATTATATTTGGATGCTTAATGTTGATATTAGCTCAAATCCCATCTTTTCACTCTCTGAGGCATATCAATTTGATAGCTTTGGTCCTATGCTTAGCTTATAGTGCCTGTGCCACTGCCGGTTCTGTCCACATTGGTATGTGTTACACAACAAGATCCATAATTTAATGTAAATTTCTAATAAAATTATAATTGTTAAGTCATTTTCAGAACTATGAGATTTTGAGTTTGAACTCTAGTTGGAGCCAAATTACTAAATAAATAAATAAAACCCTAGTCTTTAAGGAAGTGATATGAATTTAGATTTCTAATGCCTTACATAGCATTTCTAAATTTTCACAGGAAACACTTCAAATGGACAAAAGAACTATTCTGTCAATGGAGATGCCCAAGACAGAGTTTTTGGAGTCTTTAATGCCATTGCAATCATCGCCACAACATATGGCAATGGGATCATCCCAGAAATTCAGGTATGAATGATATATATATATATGTAGATAATGTAGTAGATTAAAGATTCAATTTTGATGAAATAAATAATGGTTAAGTGCAGGCAACCGTAGCTGCTCCTGTGAAGGGGAAGATGTTCAAAGGACTTTGTGTATGTTATAGTGTGATTTTAGTGACATTCTTTAGTGTTGCCATTTCTGGTTATTGGGCATTTGGTAACCAAGCTGAAGGTCTCATTCTTAGCAACTTGATTAGTAATGATGGGAAGCCTTTGGTGCCTAAATGGTTTGTTTTGATGACCAACGTCTTCACTATTCTTCAATTATCAGCCGTTGCTGTGGTAAGTTTTCTCTCTTTAATTTTACCTAGTAATGCTAGGTATGTTTAGGGATGGGCACAAATCGGGTTTGAGTCCGATTTTGCAAAACAAAAATCTAATCCGATTAAAATATTTTAATCTAATTTGTTTTTCAATTCATTTTAGATCGAGTAAGGTAGCAGATTTTTCTATTATACATACTCAATCCAAGTCTTATTCATATTGAAATTTTAAATTCTAAAACTTAAATTAAATTTAGGGACAAAATCTCTCGTCTTATTTCAAAATTTTTTAAGTCAGATCAATTGGATCAAGTGAATTTTTAGACTTACTTAAGTATATTTGTATCAATTAGAGAATTGTCAGGATTCGAACCTTTAATCTCCTGTACTACAAGGCAGGTACTCGACCACGGCTACTAGTCCAATAATCAATTTACGTTTTATAAAACTTGTAATTTCCACACTAATAATTCATTTTTGATTAAGCACTATGGCAAATAAAAATAAAACAATATCACATCATGTGAAATAAATATATGACTTGATAAATTATTTTTATAGGTTTACTTGCAGCCAACAAATGAAGTGATGGAAAGAACATTTGCAGATCCAGAAAGCAAACAATTCTCTGCAAGAAATATTATTCCAAGAATAATTTCAAGGTCATTGTCTGTGATCATAGCAACTATAATAGCAGCAATGCTTCCATTTTTTGGAGACATAAATTCATTGATTGGGGCTTTTGGTTTCCTTCCTCTAGACTTTATTTTGCCTGTTGTTTTCTTCAATTTGACATTTAAGCCATCCAAGAAAAGCCTTATTTTCTGGCTGAATTTAAGTATTGCAACTTTTTTCTCAGCATTAGGAGTTATAGCAGCCATTGCAGCTGTTAGACAAATAAGTCTTGATGCCAAAACTTATCGATTATTTGCTAATGTTTGATCAAATTGACACCTATTAATTGTATTTTTATGTGAAATCATTGTGTATTTATTTAATATAATTCCAATCTTAATTATTTAAATACAAAAAAAATTATTACTACTTGGAGCATTTCTTTCTTTTTGAGAATTGTTAGAAAATATTATACATAATAATATAGGATAATAGAATTACCTTATAGTGAAAGTGACTGGATCGAATTTAGATCTACAATATATAGATATGGTAGACAAGTGATCTTCACACCACATTAAGAAATAAAGAAAGCTACAAGAGTCTTTCTAAAAATTCACATTTAGAGAGCTGTAAACAGTGTTTTTCATAAATTAAAAAAAAAAAAAAAAAACTGTTCTATAGGAGATTAGGGTTAGGTTTTTTTTTTGGCCCAAAAAAGAAATAAGTTGGTATTAAAAATGGGTTTGAAACTCAGAAAAGTACAATAAAATTAAAACACAGAGAGATCCATAAAAAGGGATTACATGTGGACCAAGGGTCCAAAATAACCTACCCATAATAGGGTTCTTTGACTGTGAACTGAAAGCCCAAAAAAATATTGGCCCAAAGACCAGAAAAATGATATGAATACCCTTGATCTTCTCCCATCGTCTAGAAGCATCTGCAGCAACAACCAACCTTCTCACCGCCGCTTGCTTGGCTGAGCAAGCCGCCTGAGGCCGTGAAGGACAGAGAGCGAAGACTGAAAAACAGAGGGGAGAGGACAGATCTCTCCACCAAAGAGAGTACTTTCTGAAAATCAAGCAAATCCACCACCAAAAGGGCAGACGAAAGACACTGAACCCTCTTCGCAACCACCACCACTTCCATGGCCGAACAAGGAAGGTACCAAAATCGAAGCCAGCCGCGCTTGTCAAAAGAAAAACCAAACCAAAGCCCATAACGCCACCGCCTTCACCAACCAACTCTTCTCGCTCCCCCTTACAAACTTCCTGCCAGAAACACCAAAGGAAGAAAGTGAAGGGAAACTGGACATGGCCGTAGGAAAAACCAGCATCACCGCCGAGAGAGACAAAGCCAGCAAACCATATCAACAACAAAATAAAAACAGCCCAGGCAAAGAAAACCATATTAGTCCACAAAAAATGAGAGAATGGCCTTATTATAAAGGAGAGAAGAGCACAGAGGACCAAAAAATAAGAAGAACTATGGGTATCCGTACCAGTGGCCGTAGCCACCGAAGGTAACCCAATAAGCACAACGGAATCGGCGCAACCCAAGGAAAAAAACCCTAACAGAGAAAAAGTGATATAATAATAAATTAAGTGAGATTAGGGTTAGGTTAGGAAACCTATTCTTTGTAGGATAAATATATACAGTTTAAATCCTATTTTAAACTCTATTTATCCTTAGTTAAATAAATTAAATAATTAATAATTATTTATTTATTTATTTATTTGTTTTATATGTGGACGTAATTCCACAAGAATGTATTTCATATCTTGAATTTATGTGAAATCATAACTCAAACCTGTTAAAATCTTCATTGATTAAGAAATAGCACTACTGCAAGAACTAATCTAAATCATGAAGGCAAATGATTTACTAACATTGGCCTTGTGGAATAAAATTTTGTTTACAATAAATAAGAAATAATTAAAAACTTCTGTCTTGTTTTAACATAACAATATCAAGATTCATCCATATGCATTTATCGTAAGATTAACCTATAAGTATTATAAAAATCAACAAATTTTATTCTACCACAAAATATTTGAATATTATAAATTTGTTCCTCAGAGTCATCATCACTAGAATTTTACTACTCCATCTGTTCTTTTATAACTGACGCTTAGGGAGTTTCACTAAGATTAAAAAACAATTAATTAGCATTAATTTTAGGAGAAAAATGAGTTAAAAGACTAAAATATTCTTGGAATTGTATTGAGCATTCATAACGTTGAATTGATAAGTTTTATTAATTGTATAAAAGCAACAATTAAATGGAATTTCAAATATTCTCTAAAGCGTCAGTTATAAAGGAACGGAGGGGTATATAAAATCAAATTAAGGACTAATATTTATGATAAAGAGACATTACACAAAAAAAATAAATACAAATCCCATAACCCATAATTTCAATTATTATTATTATTGTCTGAAGACCCTATTATCTGGGGAATGTTGGAATTGATATCTGGAGATGCTCTCTGGTCTGAAATGGGCACTGGGTGCTGAAAGACATTTTGAGAGTCAGATTTTATAATCATGGGTTGATTTTCTGCTTCACCATTTATGCAATTTTCTTCACTCTCTGTAGTTTCTGCAATTTGTATTGGAAATTTTACCATTTCTGAATTGCTAAGCAAAGTCCCAGCAATTGTTGATGAAGAATCGGCCAATTGCCTCAATTTGAGTTCCTTGCTGATATTTTGCTTGAAGCTGGCAACAATTAGCTGATAAAATTTGAAACAAATAAACCCAATGTTCAAGAAAATTAGGTAAAGATTAATCAATAAGTTACTTATTAAACATAGTGATATTAGATAAGAAATTAATCTTAACATGTATAAGAAATTAACCTACTTGGATAGGACCTGATGCTATTAAAGATCCAACACCACCACCACCAAAAACCCTGCCATCAGGTTTTGCCAATGAAACACTTAACAGGCCAGTTTTGCGATGTGCACTAGTTGTTTCACCAAACGTAAATGATCCTGATAGAGAGAGAATTTCAAATCGGCCCTGCATCAAATGGGAGAGAATTTGAAAGAAAAATATGCATTTAAAATTAGTTTTCAGTGCATGAGACTTCCTGTATTACAGGTTCTAGAAAAGGGTTTATGTGAAATAATACCTCGTATCTTAAAATTCCACCAGAAGAACCAGGTTGACGAATAATGGCAGTTGAGACGACGCCAGTAGCACTGAGAATACACATTGCTCGAGAACCCTTTTGGGCGAATGATATCATCTTAATAACAATATCCTGATCGTGAAAATTACAAATTTTCTTAGATAAAAGATAAGCAGAACCAGGAATAATCCAAGTAATTAATGGCAGGAAAAATTAGAATATATATAAAAAAAAAATTAAATATTTAATCCTTACTTCTCCTGAATTCACTGTAACTACATGAGGTATAATGCTTCCTCCTGCTGTTTCTGCAGCAAAACCACCTAAAACAAATGGTATAAGGAACAAATATAACTTATTTAATTATATGAAATAACCCCAATATTAATTTTCATTAATTGGATGGTAAATTCACTTATTTAGACTAATTCTGAAGAATTGCATATAGCAATAGCAAGTGGCAATGATTAAGAAATTTTTTTTTTCCTTTTCACATTATTAGTTCCTATAATTCATCCATTAGAATATGTATCTTATTACAAATTAGCAATTAAGAAAATGCTAATTAGAATATCTTGTTCCTAATATCAATATAAATTTACCTTTTTTTTTTTTTTTTTTTTTTTTTTTGAGGCGACAATATAAATTTACCTTGTTCAAATATAAAAATATAAAAAAAGAATTGAATTGAATATATATATATATATATTATCAAAGTGGCAAATATCAATTTAATTTGCACTAATTATAATTAATTAACAAATCAAGAAATAAACATATCAGAACTCAATCACTCACCAAGGGAAGCTAAGAGCTGCAGTCTACCAGAGCCACGGGGCCGACCTCTACCCCGCTTCTCACAAGTCATCATAGAAAAGCCAGAAGGAGGAGGCTGCACTTGCTGAGACGACAGTGTCGTTTTTGCATCCATATCAAACTTTCTTGGTCTCCCTCTCTTCCTTTTTAATTTTATTTCAACATTAGTCATCACTGAGCCTGACCCTTTTCCTCCGCCACCTCCACCACTAAGGTTACTAATTGCCTCCTCCACCTGAGAACCATTCTTTATGGTAACCGGAGACAATTCATGTGAGGCTATGGATATGTCGTTTTTATCTTCCATGCACTAGCGGCAAGTAGCTTCACTTCCTTTCCTTTATATATAAATAGTATTGTTTTTCAAGGGAAAAAAATTAAATGGAGAAAAGAAAATAACATTAGTGCACTTATTTGTATGATTTTTTTTTTTTTTTTTTTGTGTTTTTGTATTATGATTTAATATTTCAGTTACAATATTTAATTGTTTTTACTAATTATAAAGGAGAGAGGATCTGTTTTAAATAATAAAATATAAGAAATATCTTTCATTTATTTGGTAATAATATAATTATTCTGTAACAAATGAATCTTAATTTTTTTTAAAAATAATTTTTTAAGAGATTTAATTTCCAAATATGAATTGGCTATGCTATTGAATATCTTTAATATTAATTAGAGAATATTTTTTAAATTAATTTTGAATTCAAATCAAGATTTATTGTGATAATTGTAAGAATTGAAAAAGAAAATTGGACAAACATTCTTATTTAGAAATGACAATAATTCAAATCATAGACCATGCAAGTTTATAACAAAGAAGTATGCTCTAATCCTATCTAATACTTCCTAAATTCCTCAAGTTGTATTTGTATTTGTATGAAGTTATAATCATGCCATTAAAGGAACAAATCATTAACAACAATTGCATTCATAACTTTGCAAACTCTCATGGTTAAACAAATAGTTTCTGAGGTTTGAATTAATGGTTTTAGAGTCATTTTTAGGAATGTGAAATTGAAAATTTGAAACTCACTTGGAGCCCAATCAATAAAAGAAATCAGGAAAAAAATTATTCTTAAAAGAAACTATAAATTGTAACCAAAAAATAAAAGCTGTAAAATATTCCTCATTTGTTTTTTTTTTTTTGGTGAAGATTATTCTTCATTCCACTTCATCTAAATGTCCAAACAGCTCTTTCCAATGATATGATGCTTCTTCTGGCGTCCGGAAAGTCCAAATGTGGGGCTTGGCTTTCTCACGATTGTCTAGAATTTCCTGCATTCAGAATCCATGCTGACACTCTCAGGAATATATCACAAACACAAACATAACAAAACCAAGCCCTTGCTTGAAGGAAGACAAAAAAAAAAAAAAAAAAAGAGGATCTTTAACATGCTTTCATTCTAGGTTCCAAATCTAGTATGTCACTAAACCAAACTCTTTATTGCTAATAACTGGTTTAAAGCCCAATGGCTGTCCTTTGGACCATTTAAATATGAATTCTTAATTTATCCAAAATAAGTCTTGTAAAAACCTAAAATTCCAAAAGCAGGAGATTGCAGAAATAAAATGTCTGCATTGAAGCTTCCATTCGATGAACAATCGTAATACCCTCAACAAAGTTCTATCTACTATATATATGCATATGATTCTGATAAATGGTCCTCATTTGTTAGCCCTAAACAAAAAATCCACCAACCAACTAGAATGGCTAGAGAAATTAATTAACTTCAAAGGACTGTAATTCTAAGAGTAATGAGCTTTTGGACAAACAGCTTCAAATAAGAATGCTATATCATATATCATATCTGTCATGCCAATCCAACAAAGAGAGCAAAAGGAAAGAATATTACAAGGAGCTCAGATAAATCAATAGATTAAGCAAATACTTTAAGGAGCACCAAAAAAATAAGTGCCATGGAACAAAAAATTGAGACAAACAATTAACTAAACCCTCTTATGAAAAAATAAATAAATTCAGTTCAACCCATAATCCAATAACCTGCCATTCCGGCCCTGAGACATGCCATCATACCATACACCAAATGAATGAAAATTAGGTCCAAGCCTTTTATTTTGACAAGGGAACACAAAATGTAAGAGTGATTTTGATGGTTCTAGTTACAAGACGATGAATCAAGTGGTCAAAATGATTATCTGTGTAAAACTGCACTCAGAATCACCAACGGTATTGGTGCACAACTTTTGCAGTGACACGTCTCTATTGCATAGCATCATATTGAGCATATACATTAAGGATACAGCAGATAAGATTCCCCTAAGGATTATCATAAATATATAAAAATGAGTGTTACATATACTGGCATTTTTATACCACCATTTTATCCCATCTGACATGGCAAAATGATATTGATGCAACCTTATTTCTACACTAAAATTCACCAGTATTGGGGTGGAAAGATGATTGAGGAAGTAAATACAAGTGGTGGAAATAGCATTTTTCCTTTCATCAATAGTCTATACATGAGTGTAAGTGTGTTATACACGTGTAAATTTCACTACAACATTGATAAGATTGAATTACTAAGCTTTCTCCCACAACCATATGGAAAAATGTCCCTAAATCATTTTTTTTTCTTTTAATTCATAGCCAAATGGGCCAAGACACCATTGCAGGCTAAACAACAAGAGTAGCTTTCTTTTATAAAATTGATGAAAACTCTCACCACGCTGGTGTACGAGAGGCTATACTCGAGACACCTGTTCCTCGCATTCTTAAAGTGAGGAGACCAATCAGGCTACACCTGATTGGCAATGTTCATGAATCACTGACTTGTCAGTATTGAATGTGTCGAGATTACAGGTTCTCCTTGAAAAAGAGACTAGACATCTTCATGTAGTTTACAACAATACTTTACATATAGTTTTCAAATTCCAAAATAACAACTCTCCCTTATTTCCCCATCATTTCAAAAGCCAATTTTACAAATTTCATCCTCAACTCAAATATTCAATAGATGCCAACAAGAATCACAATCCAGCACCAAGCAAGCAAGCAATCCATTCAACAAATACTCCAGTGACAAAAAATATAATAGAAAATCAAAATTAGATCAACAAGTTTAAAAGGGTACCTGCATTTGGGAAGATTTTTTAGTCTTGAGAGTTAAACAATCAATCAAAGCATTCCATTTCTCAGAACAATTATCAAGAACTCCTACCCTATAATACTGCTGCATCTGATGAACTGGAGCTGCCCACAACAAAACCAACGCCACCCATTTAATAAATTCGAAAATGGGCTTTAAAGAAAAAAATCAAATTTGGAAACCAAGAAGAGAAAGCGAAATTGAAAGATCCAAATAGAACTATCTGATTTTCAAGAGTTCATTTAATATAAAAATGAAAGAAAGATAAGATATTGAAAAATTAGAAATAGAGAAAGGTGAGTACAATAACAGAACCAGAGAGCGTCGAAGCAAGTAGAGCAAGATACTCGCCGATGGGAAGACGATGATTGTTCCTTCTCTGAATCCATAGTGTCCCGTTCGAGTTAGAGCCGCCCAATTCTGTATATTTGCCCATTTGTAGCCAAATTTCCGGATCGGGTTTGGTGGAAAATGAACTTTTTATTTTATTTTATATTAACTATAATATATTTTTATTTTTATTGTTTTCTAATATGTACAAAGACATTAAAAGACATCACCAATTTCACTGTATATAAACAGTGTCAATCCCAATCCAATTTGGTGGATGCGAAATAATCGGATTGTCCCTAGATTTAGCTACTTCCATGCATGAAATGACGCCGTTTTAGTTTTTGGGTTATGAATTGTCTATTTTACTCCTGCCTTACTCTTTTTATTAATGCATACCGTCATCGTTTTGCCCCTCTGCCAGTTCTCCTGTTGCTAGGAAACGACTAGTTTTGCTCTCGGCAATTAAGTCTTTTCATTGGTCTTTTTTTACTTACCCTAATTATCTTTCATTGACTTCCAATGTGGCCGCTTATTACTTATTCTCTCTCCTTCCAAATTCTTCTTGTATATATATATATATATATATATATAATGCATTATCCAAAAATATATATTCAAAATTTCAATCATGATAGTTTTTTAATTAATTATGTATTTAATATATTATAATTCAAAAATGTATATATATTTATTGATTTAAAAAAAATTATATATTTATTATATTATAATTCTAATATTATGTTTATCATTGTGATTTCATATACCAGTCCGATCCGAAAAATAACTTAAAAACCGGACTATGATCGAACCGGGAAAAGCCGGTTTTGTTAAATACTAGTTGTTTTGAAGTTTAAAAAAAATAAAAGAAAAAATAAAGGGGAGAGAAGATTTTTTAAAAAATGGCAGATAAAAAACCAGCAAATTAAAAAAAAATAAAAAATATATATTCTTTAAATAAAGGAAAATCAGCACATAAAAAATTGAAATTATTAAAAATAAATAAATAAAGTTTGTACTAAATTGAAATTCTGGAGTAAGAGTAAAGAGTCCATAACGGCTGAGTTAAAGATTTTAAGGTTTCATTTGTTTGGCTATTTTAAAAAATAAAAATGTACATGGCATCAAATTGGACCGGTTGGATCAGAAATTAATTAAGAGACTGATTTAATGTTCCGTCCGGTTATAAAAACATAACACGAGTTAAAATTTATGAATAAAATAGGAAAAGTGGAGTTATGTATAAGGAAAAGAATGGAAAGGAAGTGAAAACTAATTCTCCTATTTTTTCTAAAATAAATTTGTTTAAAAAATTTAAATGGTATTTTAATAACTTTGATTGTTAAGTATTATAGTAATCCATGTCTTAAAATAAAATTATAATTTATATCAACATTAAGATAATTCTGAAGCACATTTTCTTCAAAATAAAACTTGGTTGATAAAAAAAATTTGCTCTTTTTTTATTAATCAAAATTCAATTATTGAGATTAATATATATTTTTTTTTTTTGAGAATTATCGTTTTCAGGAGAAATATATGGCAGACACAAGTGGAATTCCAAAACTATGGATGAATAATAACAAATTTTTCTTTTACATAAAAATAATAATGCAATTTGGTGCTTTTACAATGCAATATTGTAATCCTAAATTATACATTTGGATACACTGAATACCTTCAAAATCCTCTTGCTATATACAACTGGTTCGGTTCAAAACTACCAAATAAATCTTCCCTGATTTCAGATGGATTCAAAATGTATGAATAATCAGAGACCCATCATCCTTCAATGTCACCAACAATCTTGCCTCTCATTACCAAAAACTTGGTTTCAATGGAGTGATCCTACTTCAAAAACCTGGCGAAGCTTCATCTGTTGCTTTTCTAATCTCTTGATTCCAGGAACTCGCAAAGCTAACAAGAATTATCCATCACAAATCAACGTAAGACCTTAATTCACTGCAGTGGTCTATGTAAAAAGCATCTTAAGCTCTTCAATACGTGCAGTTCGAACTTCTTGATCAGTTAAGGCACCAGAAATCATCCGTTGCTTGCGTGCTTGTACGGCCTGCATTCTTTCCTCAACAGTTCCCTGCACATGGAGAGTTGCATTAGTGAAATTTAAAAAGCAGATAATGGACCACAGCTATGTCAAGCATTGGAAATTTATGACTCCATTGAGAAAGTAAATTTTGAAGCTCAAATTTCCCTGTCAAAGAACCAAAAGGAAGGCCGTAGTTTTGTCAGCTCAGCCAGGTTCTCGTGTTACCAGTGTCATTATTACTTGTTAGAACAGCAGAAAAAAATAAATAAATAAACAAGCCCTAACTGCATGAGCCAAAGTCAAGGATAAAAATTTACCTTTACGATGAAACGCTTGATCATCACTTGCTTTGTTTGTCCAATTCGATGAATTCGCATGACAGCTTGTTCTTCTACAGCTGGGTTCCACCAAGGGTCCTACAAAAATACTTTGAATGTCAATCTATTCATCATAAAAATTAAAAAGCATACCACATTTTGAGGGAAGCTCATGCACAAAAGTCAACCAGAACAAACATACAGGTTGGAGAGAGAATAAGAAGCCTATTAGCCTGAAGACAAATTTTTTGGATATACAAAATGAATATAATTGACAAAATTCACTGCACATAAAAACAATGTTTGATACCACAAATTACTCAAAAACCTGCTATTAATTTTTGAGCTCTCTAAAAATGCTTTATCAAACAAAGTTTGAGAGAATGAAAATCAGAAACAAACAAGATAGTCATTTTTTTTATTTCATGAACCCCCTAAACAATATAGAATCACCAAAAGCAACAAGATAGTTTTTTTTTTATTATTATTATTATTATTTTTTTAACGCAGTCATATATGCACAATATGTATCAATCATAGGTATGTGGTATATCCAAGTTGGCGTCCACATATGTATGCAATATGCGTAAACGCAAATGTAAAAGAAAATTTCCCTATCTGAGGCACTATCTCACAACTTAAAAAATAAAAAAGTTGGATATTGCGCATACCATGATAAAGGCATTGGAAGCTGCTGTTAGATTTACCCCAACACCTCCAGCCTTTAATGACATCAGTAATACCTGATTCAACAACAACCACTAAGATGATAAAATCCAAGCTTTCTACTATACTACCACATCCAACCTCCATGGCTGTGGGGGGAAAAGGAAAATTTAAAAAAAAAAAAAAAAATCAGACCAGGATGCTGTCATCTTCCGAGAACTGCTTTATCACTCTTTCACGCTGCTGCAGGTTTAGAGTCCCATCAAGACGAACAAATGGAATTCTACTCCTGGCCAGCAGGAGAATTATATTAGTGTCCACACACTGTATAGCCAATACGGGACGCCTGACATCATTTCACATGAAGCATATATACATAAAACTGGAAAATATGATTGAAATTTTCATGAGAATGTATCCATCTGGGGCACAATGAGAAAAAACAGAGGCAAAGTTAAAATATCTACGATGACACTTCAGCTCAAATAAACCTCCTTACTGCCAAAACCAGCTTGAATATATAAATATTTGTGTACATCTTGAGGACACTTGAAAATAGAGCAAGTCAGGATTGATATTAAATAAATGATTGGTCTTATACAACCAAGCACATTACTTCAGAATCTTTAAGCAGCAAGGAATCCATACCTAGAAAGAGGAATCTGTAAGAGATCAAGAAAGGCAGTCCATTGGCTGAAGAGAATGCTCTTGGAGCCTGATGAACGAAGATTTTCAAGTTCTTGCAAGAGAACAACTACTTTGGATGATTCCACCCAATTTTTCTCAATATCAATCTGGAACCGACTGTCAGTTGGAGCTGTAATAAGCTCTTGCCTAGTGATAGGATTCCTATAGAGCAGAAAAATTCAACACTCAGGGCTTGTAGGAAAAAACAGTTTGTAATAAAAGGATTTCATGGAGAATAAAGCTTAAACCTAAAATGAAACACAAAAAGATATAATCATAGAGATAAGACCATAACAGCAGCTTGAAGATACCTACAAACAGGACATAAACCAGTATTAGGATTTCTCCAGCTTGCCAAGAGACACTCTCGACACAAGCGGTGAGCACAAGGTGTCAAAACTGCATCTTCAAATGCTTCAAGACATATTGGACACTCTCCCTGTTCTCCTTTGCGCAGCTCTTCCACAACCTCTTGAACATATGCCCGTGAAGGTACATCTCTGGCTTCTCCTTCCAGGGCATTCCTGCCACCCTTAAGGAAGCATTTTGCTAGCTTGTTCAGATCAGAATATTCTTGTGTATCACCTCGACTGGACATGTCAAAGTCACCCATCACCAACAATATAATGGGCATCTCTTTAAATAAAGATATGAAAAGAAAAAGTTGACAGTAAACCACAGCAAGTTGACTATGAAGATAAGATGTATCTGGCACAGTTTGTCCATCTACTCTACTGTAGTTGTGGCCAGTCTATAACACATTAATTAACCCAGAAAACAGCTAAAGTGTTGTTATATAAGAATGTTGAGATGGCAATGAAATTATGATAAAATGAGCTACCAAATAAAATTGATAATGGCAAACGTGAAACATGGTTGGACACAAAAGTTAGGAATAGCAAAGGAAACTGTCATATTTTAGTGCTTTCTGGCTCACTCATGTGAATTGAAGCAACTATTTTTATAAAGAAATTAAATGTGAAATCGTGCTCCTTTTTTCTTTTATCCAAATCAAAATTTCCGTAGAAGTATTCTTTCCCAGACTACTTAATCATCTGAAAAGAAAACCTGAAGCCTATGCCAATATTTTGCAAGGAAGTAAGCCTCAATTACTATCAAAACCACCATACCATCACTCCCCCAAGTCCCAACAAAAATCATTACCATACCAGGGGCACATATATAGCAACTGGTAAGCAAACTAAGAAGTATAATGTCCACACCTCATCACAAGAAATGGATGATCACAGCATTGACGAAGACGTAAAAGTAACTCCAAGACAGAAGCATAATTATGAAGAACTCGCCCTTGCTCTACAAACTGATCAAACTTCACCTGGGGAGATTCGCATCAACATGTAAGGACGGTAGAAAAGTCATACAAAATAAAATCACATGAATGTTACCATGCGAAATAATTATAAACCTTGGATCTTTTAAACAGAGCCTCATAGAAATCTCTATCAGTTTCTGTCAGTTCACAGTATATCACTTGAACATCTGCAGGAGGAAGAACTAGAATTGGCCTGCAACAAGCAAAAAACTTCCAGAGATGAATTTAAAAGGGGACCAAGAGAGGATGATGTAGTACAATGTTGGCCAGTACACTCACCTGCCTTCTCGATCCGTGCTAGACTTTGTTCTCCTTAACATAATTGGCTTTAAAATGGACTGAACCAACTTCAGTCCTCTCTCATCACCCTCCTCAAATGGTTTTTGGACAAGTTTATTCCACCTAGGACATAAAAGAAAACAAATTTATCATACATAATCAGCACACCAAATTAACTCTCAGAAAAACTTAGAATTTGCTTGAATTTAGGTGGGCTAGTTAATCAATCCAGGGATTTGAGGTCTCCATTGCCTTGTCAAGAACTTCATCTTCCGCTAAACTAGTTTTCATGGCATACATCATAACTATTCCCATTAATTTTTCTATTTTATGCTGACATGTTAACATTTTTGTGTGCCTCTCTCTCTCTCTCTCTCTCACACTGAATTGCAGTCTACACAACTAGAAATCATATTGTAAAACTCATATGCCTACATAAAACATGCAGGTATTGCAGGCAAAGAAATTAAAATTAAAAACCAAACAAAGACCTGGTTTAAATTCTCTATAGATTGTTTTCATATACCAGTCTTAGCTTTCATTGGCTACTGATAATAGAGGAGCGAAAAACATTATCCCAAGCCACAGAGAAGCATTTATTTGAAGAATCTAAAAGGTTTTAAAGGCTATTTGATTGAGATATAATCACTAGTCAACAACAACAACTACTAATACAAAGCACAAGCAATCCTCTCAAGTCTCAACAATACGCTAGTTCTATGGAAATGACTTCTGAATATCCTTCCTTTTATACCAAAAAATAAATCTATGAGAAGATTTGGAACAAAAGCCACTTGGATGTCCAAAACTGTCCTCAAGAATTAACCATAATATATAATGAGGAACTAGAGCAAAACTTACCAGGCCCAACTTTCCCAAGGTTCCACCTTCAAAAACCGAAGAAGGCTATAGATATCCTCCAGGTTATTCTGAGACATGAAACACGCATCAGGCACTACAACATTTAAAAACAGAAACACGCACCCAATGGAAGTAGTTAAATTTTCCATGTACTGGATAAAAGTACAGGAAAAGCAAAGAAATTAACTTTAGAATTTCAGATAGAAAATTGTGGTGCCTTGGTCAAGTGTCAGAGGTGAGACTACATCTAGGAGAAAGCACCAAGGTTTGAATCTCACCAACAAAAACCTACCCATCTCATAAGTATCAAAAAGGAAAATTTTACATTGTAGAGGAGTGAGAAGAGATATGACTTGATGGAAAACCTCAAGTATGCATGAGAACAGATAACAGCACAGAAAAATAGAAGTACCAAATGAATAAAAGTCATACTGATATTACACAAGATTGTTAAAGTATTTGATATCATGTTCGCATGTATATCAATCTCATGCACCTGGCTCCAATGCCAGACATCAATATCTGCAGTAAAGGATAGTGATGTATCCCCTGCTATATTATTTCATAAAGGAGGATCATAAGTAAGATCCCAACTATGATAAATAGCTTGATAATGTAAGTGTGTGGTATAGCCAGTAGTTAATGCACAATTGATGCAAAAAGAAAATCTCAGAAAGCTACACGCTTAAGACAACCTTGTGCCTCAACCATAAAAGATTAAACACATGCATCATTTAGTGGTCAGAATGTCACTGAGCAATTAAGTAAGGAAACCTCAATCCAGAATTTTGCACTTTCTGGACTCTATCAGAAAAACAAGCTTTTATGAGCTAGAGTAATTTTAGTTACATGTGAACCATTGCAAGACATTTCCTGAGGCAAGTTGACGCATTGACAATAGATACATTCTCATAGAGGGGAAAAAAGGATCCTCTGAATCATGTTTGGCAGCTGATTGTGAACTCCAGCATACCATAAACATGTTAGGAGGTTCTCCCTTTATATGGACGTAGCAATAAGAGAATTTTTTTGAAACAATAGATGGTTTTACATATAAGTGAGCAAAATACATCACCTGGATAGGAGTGCCAGTAAGACACCAGCGACAGTCAGCAACCAGAGCTGCAGCAGCAATGGAAATTTGACTTCTTGAAGATTTTATGGTGTGCGCCTCATCAAGAACAACTCTGAACCAGTGAACTGAGTAAAGTCCCCCATTCTCTTCAGCATTCTAGAAAGGAAACACGTAAAACAGAAAGAGCGATCATTTCATGAGTAAACTTTAGATACTATGCAGACAAATTTTGAGAAAAAACAAGATCCTTTTAAACTACCTCTGTCGAAAACTCTGAAGCTAATACTCCATATGTAGTTATTACAATATCATTCTGGGCCAAAAGTTTTGCATCCTTTGCTCTACTTTGTCCATAGTGAACATATATAGACAAAGAACCAGGTTGAGCGTGAGTTTCTATCTCTGCCTGACAATACACTCAAAAGCTCAGATTGACTCTCGGGAACATTAAGGTACATGATTAAAGGTAAAAATTTCAACTGTCAAATATTCAAAGACAGTGATTATACAAAAAAGGGAAACAGTCACAAACCAACATATGGCTATCACAGTATGCATCAAAATGGCAACAAGTACCTTCCACTGGCCCAGAAGAGTCATAGGGCAAATAATAAGAGTGCCACCATTTACAAGAATCTTCTTTTGCTTCATCAACTTATCAAAGCCTGAAAATTTTGCAGCCTTTTTCAGGGTGTTTGGCAATTGATCTGGAATATCACTGGCCTCACCATCTTCACTGGAAGGCTGGCTCACAGATCGACTACTTGATGACCAATCCCTTTCTGAATGAGCAAGTAGAAGGGCTATGGTCATGATGGTCTTCCCAAGACCCATAGCATCTGCCAGAATCTTGAAAAGTATAATCTAGTCAACTCACTGTAGATAGCCAGTATCTATTTAAATTTCAATAAAATTGGGCTGCATAGGAACATACTCCTCCTCTGGCCATTTGAAGTGTGCTTGGAAATTCTACAGTAGCATCACCTGTAAAAGTATTCAAATAGACCACAAGCTCCCTCCTACGAAAACAAAAAACCCATTAATATTCATCTCAGAGTTAATAGAATCTACAGAATGCTAAAAGAATACAACATACTTATCTGCTAGATGGTAGGCCTCCCAACATGGGTGCAGAGTTGTTGCTCCCTCATCCATACAGTTTCCCTTCTCCAACTGAATCATCCAATGTAGAGCCTGCTTTTGGTAGGGTCGTAGTTCACACTGAAGTGTACTAGGAGGATCCATTTCCTAAATCATAACAATTCTTAACTAATTTCACTTGCTATTTGCATTGTCAGCTTCATTTACATAGTAAGAATGTCACATAAAGCAATACCTCTAACTCAGAGCAGTCCCCACTACCAACAATATTGTCAAGATCAGAATCTGAAATGGACTCCTCATTTTCAACTTCATTTCCATTTTTTGATTGATTCTTAGACTTGTTAACGTGTAACAATGATGCAGGAATACCAGATCCATCCTGTTTTGGTAAAATTACTAGCTAGATTTCACAGATAGAAGGAAAATATAAAGTAGATATGATAGCTTTTTCTTACCTTTGAGCTCAAAGGTCGCTTCCTTGTATACAAATCAGCAGGTGTAAATTCTGCCTAATCATGACAAAGAGCAAGTTAAAACATTTAAATGACAAAACACAGTGCCATGTGGCAAAATTCATATTTTCCAATATTCAGCCTTTTAGAATCCAAAAAAGAGTTCAGGAGTCCCAATGGCAAACTATCACCTTCTTAAAAGGGGTCAATCCAAGCAAACGGAACAAATTTGGAAGAGGATGAACAATTGTTTCCTCAGTGGAATTGCTGGCGGCCTTAAGCGAGGTCTGCTGGTGCTTGTGGAACATAGTGCTATTAATATATACACTGGCACAAAGTCAAGATTCATCAGCAACTGTGTTTGGTACACAGTAAACATAATACCAAACCATAGGGTACCAAAGTCACTATGTCATCATTTGTGAGTCATCCTGCATCATCAATTGTGCAACTACACATATTGTCTAATGAATAGAAAATACAACCTTATATAACTTATAATCAAAAGCAAAACATTACTTTAGAAAGAGGGTAAATCTTCAATTTAAGCTGACCTCACCTTATCGACAAAAGAATGGTATCCATTATCCCCAGTACATCAGGAGCTGATTTACAACTCCCCTCAAGTTTAACCTTCTTATCTCTCACAAGTGGCAAAAGACACCGAGCCCACTCATTAGGTATTCGACCAACCTGCCACAGCCATTCAAAATCACAATACAGCATATATATATACACTTTTACCCACAGCTTAAATAGCACCTCTTAGCCTGAAAATACCTAAATTAACCAATCAAATATTGTATAAACATTTCCTCAAAACAGCACCACTTAACTGGCATTCTAAAGTTTTCCTTATCAAAACACAATAGAAAGACTCAGAAACTACTAGTTGAGAAAAGAAAATTGTGTAACGTACCTCTCCACTATCTCTAGTGGAAAACCTCACAATCTCTGAACAAGCTGCAGTAGCTTGTCTTCCCTTTCCAAAAACCTTCCCTGTGGAAGGTGAACTTGAAGCATTACTCTTTAACGGAAATGTGAATATAATTTCATCACCAGCCTTCAACTTCCTTCCTTTACACGTTGACAACCCCGACACTACACCACTACCCACATACCACCACTCACTCCCAACAGAATCCGAAAGTCTCATATTCTCAACACTACTATCTCCCTCATTACTTCCACCGCAAGTAGTAACATCCAAATTATCGCCCAAATTGCGATTCCCATTCTCCTTTTCTACCAAATTAATCTTATCAGGAGCAGGTTTAGGTTTCGTTGAATTTGGGATTTTTTGGGTTTGGGGTTTTAATTTATAATTGAAATTAGGCGTATCAAATATGACATTGATAGCAGCAGTAGGGTCGTATTTTGCAAGGTGGAGGGCTCTGATAATGTCCATATCGGAGAAGTCAGGGCCTACAATTGATCGGACGGTGGAGAGCAGCTCGTCAGTGACTTTGTTTCCCATTTGGCCGTTATTTTGCAAATAAAAACCCTAACCCTAAATTCCTAAATTTCTTGACCAGTTTGGGATTGATTTTGAATTGAGTGGGGTTTCGGGTTACTGTGAAGAGATTTTGATGGAAGATGGAGATCGATTGATAAGTGCTAAAATGCGCAGGAGGTGCAAGTTGAGAGAGACTTTTGAAATATACGGCGGGTTAGTGAAGAGAAATGGCGGGGCGGTGTGGATTATAAAGGGTGGAGGAAGCGCGTGAATAACACGTCCCATGTCATATTTCCCGCCACTTATTTATGTTAGTTTGCTTTTTTTATTTTTTTTAAATTTGGAGCCAAAGCCTAAAATTTCTCTCTTTATTTGTTCACATTACACGTGTAATCCAACTGACTCGAGACAAAACAGCAATGAGTTCGAGTTGGATTTAATTAGAAAATTCGAAACTCGTTACCAGCAATCAAGTTTTCATTTTAAGATTTGAGCTCAAATAAATACATACTTAAAATATTTAAATTTGATTCGATTAGATTTAATTATTATTAAAATTTTAAATTAACTTATTTATTAATATTAAAATAAAACTCTAATAAGTTTGAGTTTAAAATTAAATTAATAGATTCTTATATATATAATATAAGATATATTTAAATTTAAATAAAATTTCAATACACAATTAATTTTACAAATTTCGAGTTAAATATTATAATACATAAACTCAACTTGACTCATCACTCAAATTACTCCAACTCAATTAGTTCACAAATAACTTCACACTTTAATACTCTTAATTCATATATATATATATATATTATTTGTAGCTTTAGACTTTTTTTAAAGGTCTAAAGCAACAAACAATTAAAAATAAAAAATAAAAAAAAAAAAAAAGTCTAAAGCAACAAACAATATATATGAACTAGGGGTATCAACGTGTCAACCTATTCATAAGCCACTTACCACTTTCAGACTTTAAATAAAAGTGGCTCACGAATGGATTGCTTTAGAATATGTTTAACAATACTCTCTATTTTACTCTCTATTATATTATAAACAATTAACTCTTTATTTTAATTTATCTTAAAAGATGTGCATACTCCAATAAAACTCTCTATTTCACTCCCTATTTCATTATTTTATTAATAAATATACAATTCCATTTCTTTATACATAAATTTATAATTTCATTTTCTTTACTCTACATAAAATTTTTGTAGTTAAAAAAATATAATCTTTTTAAAAATATTATAACAAATTATTATTATTATTATTATCATTTTTTCTACTCTATATAAAATTTTTACAACTAAAAAAATATAATTTGATAAAAATATTATAACAAACTATTATTATTATTATTATTATACTATAATTTTATTTCTTCTACTTTACATAAAATTTTTACTACTAAAAAAGAACAATTTGATTTAAAATATTATAAAATAATATTTTAATAATAATATAGTAATTTAATAATAAAAAAATTTTGATTAATAATAACAAGAATAATAATAATTTAAAAATGAAATAAATGAAAGAAGAAACAAAAATATTAAAGGGAAAAAAAAAGAGAAATAATAAAAAATTTCTTAGGAGCTTTAAGAGTCATTTTCTCTGTCCTTAAATTTAAGGAGAGAGATTGTAACTCTTAAAAATTTTTAGAGAATGAGAAATATTTATGAGGCTTTTAGAAATACAATTATTAAGCATATAGGTGAGCATTCGGTCGGTTCGGTTTAAAATGAACTAAACCAAAATAACCGAAATTAAATTTTTTATAAATTGAACCGAACTAAAGTTTTAGTGAAAATCAAACCGAATTGAACCGAAAAAGTTTGGTTCAGTTTGATTCGATTTTTCGATTTGACAGTTTTTTTTCTTTTTGTTATAATAAACTATATATATATATATATATATATATATATTAAAATTTCGGTCGGTTTGGTTCAAACTAAATTTTTTGGGTAAAAACCAAACCGAAATTTAAATTTTTTTTTAAAAAAACCAAACCGAACCACTAAAAAATCAAACTGAACCAATTGGTTCGATTCAATTTTTTTATTTCGGTTCAGTTTTACTCACTCCTAATTAAGCATGCTTTATAAAATAGAAAAATAGAAAAATTTAAGAGCTTGTTGGGATGCTTTTAGATTTTAAATAAAAGAAAAATTAACAATACTTTTATTTTACAATATTTTTAACATTTATAATTGGGAAAATCGATGTTTTCATTAATAGAAAAACATAAAATAATAATTTTCAGACTCTTCTATATGATAAATGACCCTGCTTTTGTAGCATCACATGAACTTAAAAAAAAAAAAAAAATCACAACAACCATTACATATGTAAATGGAATTTATTTGTAAAATTTATCATTTTTATATAATTTTATTTAAATATAACTAATTATATATGATTAAAAATTTTAAGATTATAAATGAATAATTTTGCATATCAAATATGACAATATTATTTTGTAAAGTAAAATTCATAAAATTTTATAAAATTCAATTATACCAAACATTTAAATAAGTTCAATGTACATTTATTTCAATTGGTTGTAATTTTTTTTCTTAAATCCAAAAGAAGTTTTATTAAGAAGAGCATTCAGCTTCTAAAACATTAACAATAAACGTGTAAATAATTTTAAAAATCACTAAATTTTAGTCATCATTTCGATGTGATCACAAAATAAATTTTTTTTGCTGGAAAATACTTAAAGTTTTAAAAAAATTTCACATGGAGATCATTGACCGGAATCTATACCTGAGATGTTGACATGACATGCCACGTCATCAAATTTTACCACATCACCAGCCACGTATAATTAATTTTCTTAATTTTTATTTCTTTTCTTTTTTTCTTAATTTTTTCAGAAAATATTAATTTTTCTTAATTTTTTTTCTTTCCTCTCCCTTGAAAATAAATAGCATCAAACCATTTATTTTTATTTTTTTATTAAAAAAATAATAAAAGTGATTTTTATCTTCATCTTTCTATCATTAGCATCAAACCTGCAAGCAAAAGCAGCAAAAAAAAAAAAAATGTTTGCTTTATAATCTTTATTGTTTTTAAACAAACAAATTAATTTCTTAAAAACAAAACAAAGTATTTGCTTTGAAGATGGGCATGGCTACCTGCAGCTCTTGCTCCTCCAATACTGTCACCATTTAATATGTCCAAACCAGACTCATATGAACACATTCACATCACTCCCAATCTCGACGATACAATCACTCGCTTGCTAACTTTTCCTACTATTAAAGCAAACCCATAGTTGACCTCCGGTGATTATGTGGTCTGTAAAGATTTGACTATAAATACCAAAAACAAAACATGGGCTCGCTTTAGATTATGTGATTTTCAGGCTTCGCATTCTGGTGTTTGCATCTCACACCTACAATTAGCACCATCCACCCCTTCATTCCACATTATGACCTCCTTGTCCATCCACCAAAAGCTTTTCTCCATCGCAATTTTCCACTCCCCTACCGCCGCCGTTGGTTCTTTCTTCTCTAGCAATTATTCCCTCTCCAGGTCGTACAATCTCTATATACACCTCATTGCCACCTAAAAAAACCCCTAAATTCAAAGTTTAAAATCTGTAAGGAGCCAGAAATTTAGTTGTATTGACATACATGAGAGCAACCATAGTCGTCATAGACGACAAAATAGTGTAATTCGATGAGGGATTCTTGATAGAAAGAAAGGTGAATTGCCACTGCATCTTCCATACACTGAAGCGACGCCATATTTAGGATACAAGTCTAGATCTAAAACAAGTGATGAAACTGACAGACTTAAAATCAGATTCAAAGAATTGCTCGAAATTACAATTTCTTTAGTCTTGGTTTCTCTAGCTCTTCAACTTTTTTTTTTTTTTTAATTTTCGATTTTGTATGCATATAACAAGTGGAGGTTGAGATTTGAACAACAACGCAAAATAAACTTCGAATGTGAATTTAAGGGGTCGATTCAGTAAAAACTAAAGACTGAAAAAAAAAAAAAAAAAAAAAAAAGATGATACCTTGAAAGAGAAATCTAAGAAAGATTAGGCATTTTGGTGTTTGAGAAACCGAAGGAGAAGAGAGAGCAAAGCGCCTGTGTTGAGGCTACCACTGCTATGTCATTGCAAATCATGAAACCATCGTTTTCTACTCTATCTAAGCCGCTTATTGAGGTTTTGACTCTTAACCAGGATTTTAATGCTTAGATCGGTGCTGCTATGTGTTTGGATATGAGTAAATAGTATGTCCATCATGGTCGTTTATGCAAAGACCAAGATTTCAAATGTTTTGATTCAATGGGTAAAGTTATGATTTTTTTATTAGAAATGGAAATAGAAAGGACTAAAGGAGGGAAGATGATGAAATTTTGCCGTTCTTAAGCTTTATTTTCAGTTGGCGGAGAGATTCTTCGGTGAAGAGGAAAGAAAAAAACATTAAGAAAAATTAGTATTTTCTAAAAAAATTAAGAAAAAAAGAAAGGAAATAAAAATTAAGAGAATTAATTCACGTGGTTGGTGGCGTGGTAAAATTTGATGACGTGGCATGCCACATCAGCATCTCAAGCCTGAATTTCGGTCGGTGATCTCCATGTGAAAAAATTTTAAAACTTTAGGTACTTTTCGGCAAAAAAAATTTATTTTGTGACCACATCGAAAAAAAATTAAAATTTAGTATTTTTGGAACTATTTACCCTTAAGACCTGACAAATAATGAGCAGCTTGAGCAATATTGTGAGCTTACTCCATTCGCAGATCTTCTAACAAAACGCAATTGCACTTGTCTGAAGTGTTTTAACAAATTCTTACAGTCATCGATAATTAAATGGAAAACTGAATTGCTACTTTCCTTTCTAAGCTCCTGAATTACATAAAGAGCACTCAACAATGCAATTATCAAGATTGTGTTGCAACAGCCAACTAAGGGTTTCTCTAATACCAATAGCCTATGCTTCTCTAGCTACAAACGACCCATTCAAAGGCACTGCTCTTGCCATAATCATCCTGCCATCATGCTCATTAATAGTGGCGAAGCTAGGTTTTTCAATTAAGAGGGGCAAAATATAAGTCTTATGCCAAAAAAAAAAAAAAAAAAACTAATGCAACATATACTTAGGTTATGTTTGGTAAAACTGAAAATTATGTGTTGAAAACTAAAATACTGAATTTTAAGTGCTGAATAAAATAAGTGATATAGTTTTTAAATTGTAAAAATATTTAAAAATATAATCACTTATTGTATTCAGTACAAATTTTAAAATAAAAATTTTAACTTATCATTTTAAGTGTTTTTTAACTTAATTGAAACTTTTAAAACAAGCATAATCAAATAATTTAAAACGATTAAGTACTGAAAATTTTATTTTTAAGGTAGTGTTTGATAAAACTGAAAATTTAAGTACTAAATTTCAAATGTTGAATAAGATAAGTAATATAATTTTTAAATTGTAAAAATATTTAAAAATTTAATTACTTATTATATCCATTTCATATTTTATATTAAAAAAATTAACTTACCATTTTAAATGATTTTTAATTTAATTGAAATTTTTAAGATGCATGTTACGAAACAACTTAAAATGATTAAGTGCTGAAAATTTTAATTTTAAGTGTTGAATATGTTATCAAATATCACTTAAATACTGAATGACATTATCAAACACCCCATAAGATAAATGAATTAACTAAATAATTAAATATTCTAATAATTCAAAAGAAGACAATATGATAATTTTCTTTGTAAAGTATTTAAAAGTATTTTTATCAATGTTTTCAAATCCGGCCCGGTCTTAGAACCGGTGAAGGCAGAGGGTCACGGATTAGAGGTCGAACCGGGATTAAACCGGAATTTTAAATAAATTAATATATTTATTATTTATATGTTAAAAAAAATAATATACATATAATTAAAATTAATAAACGTTATTAGAGTAAGTAATGAACATTATTTAAAATAAATATGAATTTGAGACAATTACTTAGAAGAAATTATGATAAATTAACTCATTAAGTGGTCATTTTGAGATCCAAATTCGGGTAAGTTTCACTACTCGGTAGTAGGAAATCTACTTGGATTTGTGTTCTTCTACATAAGAAATATGAATTTGAATATTCATATATTCAAAATAGTGAATGGTAGAATGATAATTTGAAATTTAAAGTAAACTCTACACTAAGAAAAGTGAGGGAGGAGTGAGTTATCCCACATTGGAAAAATATAAAGTTAGAATGATGTATATATTCAAAAGTTCATCCTTTCAAA
>CATKHJ010114359.1:0-14498 GCA_949750685.1 Vernicia montana | reverse complement strand
ATATATATATATATATATATATATATATATATATAGTTAGTTAGTTAGTTAGTTAGTTAGTTAGTTATTAAACTCATTTTATCGAGGCCTTCGGGCTAATTATTGATAATTAAATTTCTTCATTGAAATCTTCGGTCTATTGCTACCATTTGTCTACAATACAAAAACTGTATTCCATTGGAATATTGTAAAAGCATTCACCTTCTATATATCAATCAGTTCGCTGAAATGAATCCTTCCCTGAACTAATGTTTTTTCATTTGAAAACTTAGCACACCCTTATTGATAAATTGTTTCCATGGTTATGTTCCTTTAAGGAACTAATTGACCTATTTATAAAATTCTATTGTTTCTTCATTTGTTCTTCTTTCATTGATTCTTAAATAAATTGTTAATGTATACTGTTAACTCAAAACATTGAACAGTTTACATATTGGATCCTAAGTGATCTTACTGTATTACTAAAAGCAGAAATCCCCGACTGATGTGAGTATTACATCATACTGTGTGCACAGGGGAAAAGCTTGCGGATAGAGTAAGCGTATCGGACTCAGCTATGAGGGGTGGTCCTAGCCATGAGATCTTATCAGTCTTACGCTTTATACTGTTATGAGTGAGGAAGCAATAGCTGCCACTCCACTGTTTACTGATATGAGTGAGCAAGGCATTAGTCGTCACTCCACTGTTTACATTGGGAAGCACTTCATTTCCAAGATTGTGATTTCTACTAAAATGATTTTATTAAATCTCAATTGTTACTGACCACTGATATTGAATTCTGACTGTCATTGACCGTTGTAATTGTTACTGACCACTGATATTGAATCTCGACTGTCATAGACCATTGTTATTGTTATTGACTATCTTTATTGAAAGCTAACTGTTATTGATCATCATGTTGAATCTCGATCGTTACTGATCATTGTCATTAAATCTTGACTGTATTGATCATCGTATTGAATCCCGATTGTATCTCCTACCGTGTTATCTTGAAATCCAAAAATTGACACTCCACTACTATCGACCATCTGACAAATTATTTCTTCCACATTAGTACACTGGTATTATTATATTGAATCTCAATCGTCATTGA
The DNA here is from genome assembly GCA_949750685.1 of Vernicia montana. Classification (NCBI taxonomy): domain Eukaryota; kingdom Viridiplantae; phylum Streptophyta; class Magnoliopsida; order Malpighiales; family Euphorbiaceae; genus Vernicia; species Vernicia montana. The sequence goes on along the minus strand of CATKHJ010114359.1, from coordinate 13,405 downwards.
TCATTAAAAAATTATTTCTTCTTCACTGTATTATCGAAATTTTATTATGTAATCCCAACTGTTATTGATCACTGAAAAATTTATTTCTTCTATACAGTTATATTGGAAAAATAATCCTCATATTGTTAAATATATATATTCAAACATTGTTTCTTATTCATTGTAGTACTCATTGAGTTTTGCTCACACCCTTACAGTGTTTTATTTCAGGTTCAGTAGTAGACTCAGCAAGTGGATCTCAAGTATCCATCTCCACTTGGGACTACTTTACTGAATGTAAGATGATTTCAATTTACTGTTTGAGTCAGATCATTTAGAGTTTCATAGACTATACTGGTCTAGTATTGTAATAATTAGCTAAGTTAAATTATTTATATGGTTTATTTATACCTTAATATGGATAATTGACGGTTGATTCAATGTTATGTAATTGACGATGATAAAATACTGGGAGAATTTGTATTAGTGTAAATGAAGTCAAGAATATTGAAAGTGTTTCTTTAATGCAGGTTGTGAACTTTGAGTACTGTTATAGTTGCAGCTGTTATGCTGCCAAATTGAAATTGATTGTTAATATCCACAGAGTTTATAGTAATAATGGTATTGTAATATTGATTAAGTGGGTTCTACAAATTGTTGGTACCTTTATGGTTACACATGCCTTAGCACCGTCACATCGCCTAAGATGAGATGTGACACGTATCATCCATTATTCTAACTTGAACTTTGAATCTGTTTTAAAGTTAGATTTATCATGTTAGATAATTGGTCATATTGTTATAAAGTTATCTTTATAATACACAATAACAAAATAATATATTACAATACCTTTGCACAACAAACTTGACATAATCACAACATTTAGCACACCAATATTTTTTATTGTCGGTTTTTACTTTTTTCTTACACTTTTTGCAGGAATTCATCTGTAATAAAATATGTGCTCTGGCTAGACAAATGTCTTGGTGCCCTTAAATTATCTTGTTCAAGACAAAGGCTTTTAATTTAATATATATTTTTTAATTTAATTTGATATATATATATATATATATATATATATATATATATATATATATATATATATATATATATATATATGAAGATAATGATTAATTAAGATAATGATTTAGAAATTTGTTTAATTTAATATATTTATTTTTTTATATTAAAAAGAAATTAATATTAATGACATCTATCTATTACTATATATTAAAATAATTGACACTGAACTATTAGGTTGACACGTGTCAAAACCTGATAATATATATATATATATATATATATATATATATATATAATAAAAATAAAAATAAAAATTCCCAAAGGAATACTGTTTTTTTTTAATATAAAAAATTACCTTTTTAGAGCATTCCTAACAATTTTCTTAGTTTCGCTTCTTATTATATTATAAATAATTAAATTTCTTATTTTAACTTGTCTTGAAAATTATGCATACTCCAATAATACTCTCTATTCTAGGGGTGACCAAAACCAAACAGAAACCGTTGAATCGGACTGGAACCTGCTGAATAAAGCCAAAATCATTTTTCGGTTATGGTTTCGGTTTGTAATCAAAACTATGAAGAGCTTGGTTTTGGTTTCAGTTTCTATTAAAAATCGGATCAAAAACCAAAACCGCCGATTTCAAATCAAAACCGACATTCGGTTAAACTGGTAATACAATTGTATTTTAATAAATTAACATGAGAATTAATTGCAAGCTTTTTTTTAATACACAATTGTATTTTAATAAATTTCATTGTTTATTAAAATTTTATTTTAAATTATTTCATTATGTTATACTAATTTTTTAATCAAAATTAGTGTAATAAAATAATCGGTTTAGATCATAATAAAGAAATCGATTTCAAACCGAAACCAAAATCAAAACCAATCGGTTTTAAATTAAAATCGAAATCGTAAAAATCGATTATAATTTTAGTTTGAATATTTTATTAAATCAAAATTACCGGTTTCAAATCGAAACTGTCAGTTTGATTAAACTGGTCATGCCTACTCTATTCCACTTATAATTTAATTTTTTATTAATAAAACTATTTAAGAAAAATTAATGCGAAGAGAGAAAAAGAGTGGAGAAAAGAAAAATAAAAAAGGAAAACTAATAAAAAACAGTTGGAAGCAACTTTTTCACTTATTGGGTCTAATCTTTTTTGGGCTCTGGCGTGGCCCATTTTTTCACTGCGCTAGACCAATAATAATGCAATATCCAACCCATCAAACCCTTTGAAACTTTAAACCCTAATTATCATCTCTGTGAATGAAGGTGATTGCTGTGGAGGGTTTTGGCCATTTTGAGGTTTAACGGTTAAGCAATGGCAAAGAAAGGAAGGAATCAAAAGAAGACCAATAAGAGAAGTTCTCGTGGCCAATATGTTAACCCAAAAGATATGGACGATGAAATTGATGCCTGTCAGTATCTCCTTCACCCCTTTTTTTTATTTTTTATTATTATTATTATATTTGTGAAATTGAAGAAATATTAGATTGTGGATTTTGATTTTTTTTTTTTTTTGTGTTTTGGATGCATTGTAGTTCACAAGAAAAGGGATATAATTCCACTAGATATAAATGCTGATGATCGGGAATCAAGTGAAGATGAGGAGGAACCAGTTTTTGATTATGAGGTTTTTGTTTAACCTTAATTAATTATAAATGAAATTAATTTTTTTTACTGGATGTGGATTTTTTATTTGAGCTTAATTTTGCAGGATATTAACAATGATGATGGTGATGATGTTAGTGATGAAGATGAAGATAGTGGTGATGATGTAGAAGATGATGAAGATGAAGATGAGAAAGGATTTGCTGCAAAAAGTAAAAAAACTAATTTGAATATTTGAAATTTGATATTTTGAGTATAAAAGAAAAGCTCAAATTCTTTGTATTAATCAATTTCTCTTAATATTATGCTTTTCTATAAATCAATATTCTTACATTACATAGGGGCGTTTGTTCATATAAAAGAAAGTGATTGTAACTGTTCAGCCTCTAACACCTGGACCAATTTGTTTTTTGGAGTTAAAAACTAGCTAATTTTAGCTATTTGGGACTCGTAGCAACTGCTACTTTTTGTTGAAGAGCTTCTGATTGTTTAATAGTTTGACAAATTTCACCTAATAAATTTTTTTTTTTTTAATGTAATTAGCTTTGTTTTTTTTTGTAAATCATTTATCTTTTGCATGACTGTATCAAGTACAATTTTGCTCACTAGTCATTATTTTTATTAGTGCTTAAAATTGGTTGGAATGCATGCTTGGTGTAGTTTTAGTAAAGTTAATACTTATTGTTTTGCAGTCAGAAGGCAAAGAAAATATATTCAAGAAAAGTTTGGTGCAATTGATGATGAAATGCATGATGAGGAGGAAGAAAATGAGGAAGACAAGAAGAATGTATGGGGCGGGAAAAAGGGCCAGTATTATGGTGGTGATGATTATGAGGTGAGGATATAAGTACTAAGTTCTATTGATGATATCTCCACCTTTACCCATGTTTCCTCTCCCTCCTGTTTTCCTATTTTATTTGCATATTTATTGTCTTGTCAACACGTATGTTTCCATATGGAATCATGAGGATAAATATTTTCATATGGTCATATGTTATGTTTTTCCTTTTTTTTTTTTTTAGTAAAGCACTCAGATGCTTTGAAGTTTTTTAGAGTAGCTATATTTATTTTTTGATGTTATTTTCTAGATGGATTCAAGCGATGATGAGGCACTTAAAGCAGAGGAGGAAGAGATTTTGAGAATGCAGAGGGAAAAGAGCAATGTTTATAACCCAGAGGACTTTGGCGTTAAAAATGTTGATGAAGATGAGAGTGATAAGGAATTAACCTTGAAGGTGAATTTCTTCTGTATCTTGTTATTCAAACAAATTTAATTATGAGTTCTGTTAACTCAAAAAGGAAGCATGATAAAGTATATTGATTTTGTAGGAAATTTCAGTTAAAGGAAAAAGCAAAATAAAAGATTTGAATGCATTGTCTAAAGAGGAGCAAATGGATGTTGTATATAGGTAAAAAACCTTTTCGATTTAACGTTTATGAATTCATGTATTCTTTTGTTCTTTCCTTGTTCTATGATTCTACAAATTACATCCATGTTATTAGAGGTGCAAGACAGTTGTTTTCCTTATTGATGTAACTGAAACTAATTGTAATATAAGAATTCGTCTAGATTTCATCTGGAATATTTGATAATTTAACCAGAGATTATATGCTCAACGAGAAAATGGAGATGGCACTTTTTGAGTTCTGAGGATAAGCTGCTACTTAGACTCAGCATAGCTAATTCGTCTAAATTTTATCTGGAATATTTGATAATTTAACCGGAAATTATATTCTCAACCAGAAAATGGAGATGGCACCTTTTGAGTTCTGAGGATAAGCTGCTATACTTAGACTCAGTGTAGCTGGATCTGGATTGGCCTCACTTATTGAACAGGGAAAATTTGGAATTGTTTTGGTTCCTATTAAAAATTCATGTCTAGAGCTCTCAAACACCTGCTTTTAGCCATGCAAGCTGACAAATAAATGGGTTGACAAAAGAATGCAATAGTAAGGAAGAATTACTGGATTGAAGTAGTAAGAGTGACAAGGAGTTGAGGTATGCCAAATATGATATGGAACTAAAGTGATAAAATAATATATAATAATTTTTTTACGTCAGTACTCAATAGTTCAAAAAAAAAATTTGCTGCGAATAGGACAAAATAATGAATGTAGTTGAGCAGGCCTAATGGACTACTTTCAAATATGTTGAATATTGGGCTTTCTAGTGTGTATTTTGATAGATCCCTTCCCACTCCCCTCTTCTCTTCTCTTCAAAATGTCTTCTGTGTGGAGGTTGGGCAAATAGTAACTCTATTGTTTCATATAACTGTTATGCTTCTTGATATGACGGAGATAAAAATGAAGATAACATTTAACTGACAAGGAAAGGTGATATTAGGAGCATGGTAGTTGCATGTAACTAGTTGCGAATGGAGGATATAAATGATAGGAAACTTAATCCTCTCTCTCTCTCTCTCTCTCTCTCTCTCTCATTAGGAGCATGTAGGCGGAGAGTAGAATCATTACTTAGGAAATTTGGATCCACTGTTTCTGCATGCCATCCACAGGTGTTTTTTGGGGGTGGGGGCCAGTTGGATATATAAACAAAGGGAAATAGTAAGGGATTGGCTCCATATGAATCATGCTTTCTTTTACACTGTAGGGATTAATGTGCTAGGGGATGGATTTAATAGTTGTGTATATGTGTATCTGATTTTAGCTATGATATAACTACACAATTGTTGTGGGAAATCTAAAGTGGATGACAAGTTTCATGTTCTGCATACAATGACCTCAGCATTGTGGGAAATCTAAAGTGGATGACAATGCTGAGATCATTGTATGCAGAACATGAAACTTATTATTTTTTGAGGTGTTTCTTTTATTTTCTTTAGGTTTAAGCCAACTCTGAAGTATGTACAGAATTTAGTCTATTGATGGAATATGATATACTATTGATGTTAGTTTCCATTTTGTGGAATCATTAAATACTGAGATCCATATACTGGCTATGCCCCTCTTATGTGCCAATTTTATTTGGTATTTGGTTGCCATTCAAAACTCAGAAAGGTTCATGGTATCTTTTCAATGACTTGTTGGCAATGGAATAGCCTTTAAGTTTTCTATTCATTCTACAAGTGTATGGTTATCTTTTGATTCGGTAAATGCTATTGCCTTGTAATTCTTGATCTTATACACGGCAGACTTGTGTGCTGTAAATATGCTCATATGTTAATGTTTCTTAAGATTTTCTATTTTAGTTCATTTCATTTCATGTTTACCTACACTTCCTATTTTCCTCAACTATGGGGTTTCCTTTTCTTATCTAATATTTCTTGCCACAGCTCTGCTCCAGAATTAGTAGGTTTGCTTTCTGAGCTAAATGATGCAATTGAACAACTTGAAAGCAGAGTTAATCCACTTTTAATAAAGGTATTTTTCTTCTTCTTTGAGCTTCTGTCTTCCATGTTCTTGTTTCTTATACTATATACAGGGGCTGTACAGCTGAGTTTCTAATTCCTTTGCATTGTTATTCTGTCAAGACATTTTTTCTACCATGTTGTTTGTTTATTTGGGGAGTGCCACTTTGCATTTTATTGATGCCTTTGTGATCAGCATAATGTTTGTAAGCTTTCTGCAGGTTAAAACGGGTGGAGGCATAACGGAAGGTGGATTACGTTATTTGGAAGTGCGGCAGCTTCTTTTACTGGCTTACTGCCAAGCCATTACTTTCTATCTTCTTCTTAAATCTGAAGGGCAGCCAGTCCATGATCATCCTGTCATAGCTCGTCTTGTAGAGATCAAGGGCTTATTGGATAAGGTTTTCCGTTCACTTTAGAAAAATAAATTGGTTTTTCAGTTTTTCTGTGAATGTGAGGGCGAATTAATTTTTCTTTTTCATTTAAGTGTGTGTGTTGACAAGTGTGACATGCATCATTGCATGGACAATGCTGCATTCTTTGCTGAGTAATAATTGCCATGTGTAACTTTTGCCTTTCTGGCAATATTGATCATTTTACAATAGCAGGGCATACTTTCATGTGACTCAGAGTTCTGGAGGGAAAGCCAATAAAATATTGATGTTTCAAATATTAGTTAGGACTACCCATCCTAAACTACTAGAATTATTAAACTTTCCTAAAAGCATGTTGAATTTGTCTTTTCTATGCATTTTGGACGAATCTATAATTTCTTGGTGAAAAAAAAATGTCGTGGTTGTATCTGTTAATAGATGACCATTTAATTAATGTTTATCCAAATTGATTGTTCTATTATTGTGCGGTGTAGACTGCAATATTCAAGAGGTTTATCTCACATCTTACAACTTTTCAAGTATGTGTTACTTTGAATAGATGAAACAACTTGATGGGAATCTTCCGTCCCAACTAGAGGAGATACTGAAGAAAAATCATTGGGCTGAAACAGGTGAAAATAAAGCCACTGAGAATGCTGCACCTGCATTGGCATCTGAATCAGTCAGAAAAGATCACAGCTCTTCTCTTGCCACAGCAGAAGCTGATGCACAAGAACCAGCAGAGGTTTTAGAAAATGCTATTCTTGTTTTATGATCTTTTCTTTGTTGTTCTTTTAAGTTAGAGTATTCAATTTCCCTTTTATACTATAGCTGGGTGGCACATTGGAGTTGGTAAAAGTGGAATTTTCAAAGGATCAGGATAACAAAGAGAAGAAACACAAGCATAAGGTTGAGTCAAATGAGTTCCAGATTTTCTCTCCCTTTCTTCTATTGTTGATTAGTAGCAGGTCTCTTTGTCTGTTTCATTTGAACTTGAGATCTTGAAATTATAAGTCTCAAGTGCAAATCATTGATGACGACCGCTATTGCTTCTGTTGCTTTAATAGTTGGTAGCACTAACAATATGGCTGATATTGAAAAATCATGATTGGCAGACCGATCAGGTTGGTGTCCAAAGTATGGAAATGCTAAAAGTAAGAGCTGCACTTGAAGAAAAATTGAAGCAGAAAGGAGTCTTTAGTTCCTTTGCTCCAAAGCTTGATAAAGCTCGGAAATATAAAAAATCAGTGAATGGGTACTGTTTCACATCCTTCCTCCCTAATGTATGGTAATTATGTGGGGACTAATTCATACTCCTTGGAATTGGATAGACAACTTGAAACACATGATGATTTCGATGACGATGCTATTGATGTTGAGAGAGGCAATCATGGATTGAGTAATGGGAATGCAAGCTTGCTGGGTTCAAGTAAACTATCCCAACTTGTTTCTGCTAAACCAAATAAACCAAAGGTATGCATTATCAAACTTTGTTGACATCTTCTTTTGAAAGGAGGTGATAACCTGATTTTCTTTTTCAATTAATTCCAGCTGCATATAAGTAAAACAATTATTCAAAATTAACAGTACTATCTCCATTATTGATGAATTCATGCTCAAGCTGTAATCTAATTCTTGACAGCATATTTATTGCTACCAAAAGTTCTACTGGTTGTAGAAGAGTTTAACTTAAAATCTGTCACATTTGTAACCTTTTTTCTTTTTACCTCCTTGTGGGAAGGTCATTTCTGGTGATGATGACTTACCTAAGAGAGATGATATTGGAGAAAGAAGAAGGAAACATGAGCTTCGAGTGTTGGCAGGTGCTGGAGTTATGTCTGAGGATGATGCTGTGCATGAACTTGGCACACCTGAGAGTGATGAAGCCTCCGACATGGAGGATGATGGTATTGAAGGAGTTTCAGAAGATGAGTTCTACAAAGAAATCAAACAAAAGAGGGAAGCAAAAGTTGCTGGCAAAGCTGAAATCTACTCCAGGTTTGTTTATACGTTGCACTCAGTGTCTCTTCACTAATACAATAGCACACAATATGTTGGTCCATAAATGTTTGCTTATGAGGCATAACTGTTGCATCCAAGTTAGCCCACAATATTTTGGTCCATAAATGTTTGCTTATGAGGCATAATTGTTGCATCCAAGTTCCATTTGCCTTTCACATTTGGATGCATGTGCTTGTGCCAGTTTATTACTTGTGTTATTAAACTTTCTCTTTAACTATAATTAAAACCTTTAATCACTTGTCTGTGATAGATTTAGAAAGTTGAACTTAATCGATAATCACTCTGAATCTGAAATATGCCTCTTTTGCAGGACCTCTGCAGTCCCATCTTTGCCTGAAACTGTAGATGGAAAACGACAAATCAATCGTCAGGTGAGAACGCCTTATTTTGCTGGATTGTCTTTACCAATCCCTACCTTGATCAAACTTAGAGAGTTTTTTTCCTCTCTTTTTTTTTTTGCCAAATTACACCAGATTGAGAAGAACAGAGGTCTGACCCGTCCACGGAAAAAAGACTTGAAAAATCCAAGGAAGAAATACAGGGTAATTTGATACTTGCATTCTTTTATATTTCTTTGATAGGCACTTGATACTTTTATAATTCACCTTTCTTTCTCTCTCTCTCTCTCTCTCTCTCTCTCTCTTTCCAGACAAAGCATGATAAACAAAAGAAACGCCGGCAAGGCCAAGTGCAGCAGATTAGGAAACCTACTGGTCCTTATGGTGGTGAAGTGTCTGGAATCAATGCAGCAATCAGTCGAAGCATCAGATTTTGAAATCAACTACCATGTTGTTCATGATCAACTAATTCGGCTCGTCAATCAGAAGATATGCTGGGTCATGTATAATATAAATCTTGCTGTATTCAAAATTTCAGCATGACCATACATTTTCGAGGAAAATGCAAAACTTGGTGTTTTCATTCACGGTTCCCTTGCGTTAGCAGTCAGCACCCTCCAATATCATGTGGTTATATGTCATAATACCAGAGTAATCTATGGTTTCAGCTTATTTGCTTATGAGGAAAGTGGGCCATGAAAATTTTGTTTCACCACTTATACTCTTATCGTTTTAAGCAAAAATGTTGTTGATTTTACCGTCTAGAGAAATTAGAACTCTTTAAGGGGTGAGATAAGGGACTTCCAACGTATCATATCCTTGGTTGGAAAGCTCGTCTTCTCAAGTATCAATATCTGATATTTATGGTTATATTTTTGCCTATTATATATCTCTAGTTTGATCATGGAGACTTGAGAATGATTTTTGAATGTGTTAAAAATATAAAAAACTTGATCATATATAACTTGTCTAAGTTAAGACAGTAAAGTTTTTTTAAAATCCATATGCAAAAATTCAACTTAATTTGATCTAATTGAATTCCTTTTTAAAGTGATAGAATTTACCCTTTTTTTTTTTTTTTTTTTTTTTTTTTAATTTAGTATATGATTTCATTTCTTTGAAAATGAAATTGGCAAAATAAAAGATTAATAACTATTTAAAATAAGAGAGCATTTGATATTTAACATCATATTTAATTTTTAATTTTTATGATTTTAGTTTACAATTAACTCATTCAAATTCATAAAAATTTCAAATCATTTTCTATCTGAGACATCATTTCATTTGCAAAATAGAAATCCTCTAGGACATAAATTGAATTGAATTCATTTCATTTGCAAAATAGAATTCAATCTTGCAAATTTGAGTGTTAATACACTAGAACATAAATTTAAGTCCCGTAATTAGCTATATAAATTCCTTAAGTCCTGTAATTATAAATCCAAGGCAGAGCTGACTGACGACCATTTCATCAAACAAGTTATGATTGTAAACCGAAAGAAGCTTCCGTTACACCATATATTATAAGAGAAGAAAAAAAAAAAAAAGCTAATTTAGGGTTTTCAGTTAAAAAGTTCCTAATCCAGATCAAATATAATTTACAAACAAGAAACTGGGAAATTGATCTTCATTTCCTTTCACTTCTATTCTGCCATAATTTTCACCCAATTCAGTCCACCCAAAAACAAAGCATAAACAAGTATCGATAAAGCCAAAACCATGGAAATTATCGAATAGTACCTGCAAATTTTAGCAAGATTAAACTTCTGCTTATTTTCAATCATCAAATAGCAGAACGAACCTGAAAACGAAAACATGATGCAAATCACAAAGGCATGAAATATTGATGGATGGCCCTTGAAGATGATAATCGGAACTGGATTCCTATTTATGGTTTCTTGAGGGAGTAAACTTATTATTATGCCCATTATAAAAGAAGCTGATAGTATAATCTTCATCTCCGTCGCTTGCGCTTCTGCGTTTTGAGCTTTCTGTGGAGAGATCTTAGACATGGCGGAAGTGTTCGATCAGACTATGGCGGTGCGGCGGTGTTGATTGTGATGGCTGATTTGGTGAGTTGTCGCATTTGCGATCGTTTGAAACCTTAAAAAAATGTCACTATTGGGTATTTGGGCTCCACTATGGGGGCCGCTCAAGGTTTTAGAGACCTTAAGCCAATGTCTGGGAAGGGGTGAAAATGGAGGGGAGAAAGTAGGGAGAGAAGCTCAATTTTGTCTTGTTTGGGAAATGAAGAGAAGGGGAAGAGAAGGGAAAATGAGGGGAAAATTAGTTTCTTGCGCCCATAAATTTTTTTCACCTTATTTTGAGGTGAAAATGGGAGAAAAATTATTATAATTACTTTTTTTCCTCTTCAAATAATAGGAAACATAATTAAATTTAAGGCAATACCATAAATTTAATTTCAAAATATTTTTAATTATTATTTCAAATAAAAAAAATAAATTTTCACCTCATTTTCTCCCCCTTAATTTTTTTCTATTTCCAAATAAAACAAGAGATTATTTATATTCTCTCCCCTCATTTTGTTTCCCTCACTTTCTCCTCCCTCCTTACATAAATAAAGTCGTAAAATCTTTGGCAAAAAAAAAAAAAATAATGAGACATTTAAATTAAAAAAATATAATATAAATAAATAAATTCAAATTAAACTATTTTCTTCCTAATTAATCTTTAATTTTATTAATATTAAAGGAAAAGTTAAATCATGGACAAAAATTTCATGCTTCTAAAGAATCTAATTTTTTTTAAAAAAATTATGGATTTGTACTATTATTTAAGAAAAATTGATAGAATTAAGGATAATGTTAGGTGACGCAAGTTATGTAAAAAAAAAAAAAAATTGATACAAACTAATAGAATTTGAACATATTATACAATAAGAAATAAATAAATAATAATTACTCTTATTTTACATTATAAATTGTGTTAAAAATATTATATAATTGTTTTTATTTTGTCAAATGCAATTGTGTCATTTAGAATCATTCTACAGTTAATTAGAATGTAGTTATTGTTAGTACTAGTTTCTAGAGTACTACTGTTTTTTATTTTAGATTTTAATTTCCTAAATTAGTTTTTAGGATATTTCTATTTTATAGGTTTTTATTAAGTTATATTTCCAAAATCTTAGACCTTTGTTTTTTTATTTTATTTTGTAAAAATATTTCGTATTTTCTATATATATAATTAGTGTCACGACCCGACTTTAAGGGCACTTGACCGGCACTAGGGTACGGAAAAGTTTAAGACTTCCAGAACCCGTAATCAGCCTGACAATACAAGTCAACAGCGAATAAACCAGGGAATCATAAATCAAGGGCTAATGACCCACATGCCAACAGAACATGTACGCATATCATCATATGCTCATTCAATCACATCTCACTATATAATTAGGTTTCTGTTTAGCAGAATATCTCATCATGGCATATTACAGGCAACAAATACCAACAAACAATAATATTACAAATACAAGCTCAGTCTATTGTAATTGCGAAATTTTAGAATTATAATATTATACACAACAACACATAAACATAAAATCCACTGCTGGACGAGATGGTAGGGAAACTCAGTAGTAATAAAATAACCAGGCTCACCCTGCAACCTGAAAAAAATAGTGAGACAGGAGTGAACGCCTCAGCTCAGTGAGTAATACCAACCAATATATAAACCTGGTGCTTTAATATTAATCTAGCAATAATGCTCATGCAACGTGTCATATATACAAATAATCATATAATCTCATACAATGATATGAATCAATTCACAGGAGTCACACTATACCACAAATCTGGAGAGTCGATTCCCCTTATCCTGGCTCTCTGAAACCAATTACTATCACTTTAAAATTTCAATATATAGGGTACCAGCTGTCCCTGGCTTAAGCCATGCAGCAACCCGATTGGCAGCAATGAGCGATGAGCAAGCTCCTAAACCGTTATACACCAGTCAAAGCTCATCCAATCATAATCATCATATATCATAATCACAATCCTGGGTGAATCCTTGTGTCATTCCAATCCCATACAAGGATGATAATTAGTCCACAGGAATCACACTATACCACAAATCTGGGGAGCCGATCCCCCTATCCTAGCTCTCTAAATCCCATCACTATATCTCAAAATCCAATACATAGGGTACCAGTTGTCCCTAGCCTAAGCCATGCAGCGACCCGACTGGCAGCAGTGAGCGATGAGCAAGCTCTTAAGCCGTCATACACCAATCAAAGCTCATCCAATCATAATCATCATATATCATAATCACAATCTTAGGTGATCATTGTGTCATCCCAATTCCATCCAGCATCCACAAATAATTATGTAACACATAATTAATGAAACATTCACATACATGTGCCAAAATGCTCAATATTATTCATAATGCATAATTATATATATATATTCATACGGTAAATGTAGATGCATAGAAAACAAGAAAATATATTATAATCACTCACAACACAGGTGCTGAAAATCAGACTTGATCAATGATTAGAACCTGGAGCTGCAGAAGATGGTCCTGGACGATCTAGAAAATAAAATATTAACAGATTATCAGAATAATAATTTTATAATAATCAATTATAGACACATCCTAAGACCGTTGAGAAATCTACCATAATCTTGGCAGAGTTTTCCATAGAGTAGACCCAATCCC
>CATKHJ010114318.1:0-19449 GCA_949750685.1 Vernicia montana | reverse complement strand
TATATATAACAAAAAGAAAAAAACTGTCAAACCGAAAAACCAAACTTTTTTGGTTCGGTTAGGTTCAATTTTCACTAAAACTTTAGTTCAATTCAATTTATAAAAAATTTAATTTTGATTACTTAAGTTATTTCGATTTGGTTCGATTTTGAATCAAACAGACCAAATGCTCACCATTACTTTTTAGTGCTTTTATTAATTATTTTCCGTCGAATTTCATGTTGAATTATTATTTAATCTTGAGATTTGTTAAATTATAAATTCTAATTAGTAAATTATATTTAATCTTAGCCGCTAATTTATAATTCACTTTAAATTTAAAAATTAAATAGTAATTAAATAAAAAAAATGTATATTATTAAATTGCTTTTTTATTTTTGACTAACAATGGTAAATGACTAAATTCAACAAGAAAATTAAATAGTAGATGAAATAAAATATTAAAAATCTATTAATTCAAATGCTGAATTAATAGCTGAATTAGCTTCTTCTAGTGTGAGCTATGTCAGGCCCACATCAAAAATTATTATGACTATGACTAACAATGGAACATCATATCTATGATGGTCTAGTGAGTTCGATCTACCTCCAACTCACTGAGTTTATAGCTTTCATTCCTTCACGTGGGGGTAGATTTTATGGATAGACATGTAAGTACGTTGTTTATGATAATTTGCTGTTTTAGGTGAGTTATTTAGTTGAATTCATAAAAGAAGAAATAAAAATGTAAAAACAATAAATGAATTTCACAAATTCTACAATTTTTATTTTGGCAAAAAAAAAATTCTACAATTTAAAAAAAAAAAAATTAAGCATTAGAATGAGAGAATTTAAAGTTGATGAAATTTAAACTCGGATATTCACTCTTAAAATTATTTCACTTTAGGCTAGAGGGAAATATAAAAAATTTTATATTTTATATATTAAAAAATATTTCATTTTAATTTTATGGAATCAAATATAACTAAATCAAATTTTATTAAAATAAGTGAAATTTTTAAATAAATTTTACAAAACTAATAAAATAAATATTATAGACAATAATACATTTTTCCTTATTTTTTTTTATTTTTTTCTCTCTCCTCTCTGTCTCTCTTTTTTCTCTCTTTTCTCTCTCTCTAACAATTTTATGTTTTTACTTTTTTAGATGGTTTTGTTTCAATTAATTTTTTATTACATGTTTTAAATTAAATATTAATTATAAATATAAGGTATAACTATTTTTTAATTATATTTATTATAATGAGAATATTTTAGTAAATAAGAATAAAAATAATTTAATTATGAATTTGTTGCAAATATAAAAAAATGAAATTTAATTAAAGTTTAAGCTTTAAGTTGTATTTTTCCGAATATGAGAATTTATTTATAAATAAATTTTACGTTTATAATTTATTTGTTCTAAATGGATGGGACCATACTTAGTATACTATAATTTTTACATTTTTAATTATTTTTTCGAAATGGGCATTATACTTTGTACTTATTATAAAAGTCTCTTAATGAATGTAGAACTTTTTGAATTGCTTGAAAAGAATATTATATTTATTGTGAAAGAAAAAAAAATCCTAAAAATATATTAAAATCCTGATACAAATCTAAGTTAACTCTAATTATATTCTAATTTGTATTTTAATAAGTAATTCCACTGTAACATAATAATAATTCATTGTTTTTAATATTAATCTCTTATACTTGATAAAAAAAAAAAAACATAACTTCGTATTTTTATTTTTATATATTAAAATTTAAAAATTATATTTTTTTTTTGTGCATATTTGAATTGAATTGGATTATATATATATATAAATTGAACTTTTATTTCTTTATTAATTTTGGTTCAACTTTCTTTGTTTACACGTTTTTATAAATTAAAATTTAAAAATTATATATATATATTTTTTTGTGTATATTTGAATTGAATTGGATTTTTTATATGCATTGAAATTGAAATTTTTATTTTTTTATTAATTTTGGTTCAATTTCCTTTGTTTACACGTAATTACGCACTTTATATATATATATATATATATAGCTAAGTCTTAATAGCTTTTATATTTATGATACACTAAATTTGTGTGATATTGACTGTATATAGCAAGTTGTCTTGTATATATAAAAATATTTTCAATGGGTAAATATTATCTATTATGTTTTATATATGTCATATTTATACGTAATTATAAAATTAATATATTGGATTAAAAATATGAAAAATAAAAAAATTATATACTAGTAAATTAATTATATATAACCACGCGTTCGAAATTCATATAATTTTTATGTAGCACACATACAAAAATACTAGTAATTTTAAAATATGTGTTCAAATACATTTCACATTAATCCTAAATTTCAGGCTTAATGACAGAGAAAAAATCTAAATCTGTTCATGAATTTTTAATTTTACCAAAATCTTTAAAATGATTGATTGTATCCAATATATCAAAAATGAAAAAATGATATTTGAATATTAATTTAAATAATTTTTCCCCTTTTCTTCAATTCTACCTGTATTTTATATTCCTTTCTCTCTTTCTAAAATTCAAAATTAATACAACTTTTTATTTTTGAATTAAACATAAAATTTATTTTTTATGAAGAAAAAAATTAAAATTTTTTATCAATTTATATGGAGGGAGAAAGGGGGGAAATAGAGAGAAAATGGTGGGGATAGAAAAAATATAAAAAATTATTTTTCATTTATATTATTATTATTTCAATTTTTAGTTATTAAAATTGAAACTAATTTTTTTTTTTATTTAGGATATAATAAAATAAATTATATTATGTAGAAATAAAAATTTCAAAAACTCACATGATAGCTATTACAAAAATATAAAAAAGGGAATTGAGAGAAATTGATGAATAGTATGTTTCTGTATATTATACTGTATTACTTTAATACAAGAATAAACTGATATATATAAATAACAAGGAATAAAGAATAAGAAGATTGAAATATCCTAAATAAATAGACTAATTAGGAATATACAACTTAATTATCCTAAATAGGTAGACTAATTAAGAATATACACTAATTAGATATATACATTAACAATAGCAAGCATATATAATAAATTGTTATAAATTTTGCTATAATAATAAATAGGCAAATTATAAATAAAAATAAAAAATAAACCAAAAATTATAAAAATTATAGAATTATTTTTCCTTTTGTGACAAAATCGAATAGCACTCACTACCTTGATGTTCACGTTTTACTGCTTTCAAAACTTCTCAAAAACTTTTAGCAATCAAATCAGTTTAATTTTCCTTTATGCGCACTACATTTGTTTCAACGATCAAATAGAGACGATACTGAAGGATTTTGCTTGAGACTACTGGCAATTGATTATGAAATTGAGTTGTCAAAGGTTAAGCTCTTTAGGATTGACTCTAGCAAGAAAGGAAAGAGTTCCAACATGTGGCCACATAAAAGGTTTTTTTTTTTTTTTTTTTTTTTTTTTTTCAGTCCGCCAGAAATATTATCGAGCCAGGTTACATGAAAATTTCTAAACCATGTGATAGCTGAATGAAAAATGTATAAGATAACTTTTTGGGCAATCACAAAAAGAATTTATTTTGATTAAATAAGTAATTTATTTTAATAAAAAATAAATTAAATTAAATAAGGAATTAAGAATTTATTTGCTTTCTTTTAAAATATTTTTTATTTTAATTTTTGTGAAAAAAAGAGTTGAGGAGAAAAAAAAAGTGGATAAGGTTAAATTTGTCTTTTTATATCCTTTTAACATAAAATTTTCACTTTTTAAACAAAATGACTGGATACTCAACGAATTAAAATTACTAAAATCTTTTAATTAGTTTCTCAAAAAAAGAAAGACTATTTCACTAATTAGCTCAAACATTATACGCGAAATAATAATTTTACCTAATTTGCTTTTGGCAATTATCACCAAAAAAAAAAAGAAAAAAAAAACACGGCCATGAAAATTGATAAGCAACAAAAAAAAAATTAAAATTAAAAAAGAAAAATAATTTATTCAGAGGCATGAGGAAAGAAAGAGAAGTAATCAAACTTGTAAAAATACAGCAATAAAAATTAATCTATATCAATTAACTTCTACTTTTACAATTTCCTCATAAGTCCCTCTAATAGTTAATTTTCAATTTTTCTAAAAGACTGCCTTTCTACTTCATACTTATAATATATATTAGATGGGTTGTAATAGAAAAAAAAATACAAAAAATTATTATTATTATTATTATTATTATTATTATTATTATTATTATTATTATTATTTCAATTTTTAGTGTTGGTATAATTGAAACAAATTTATCTTTTTCCAATGACACACTAATAGGTATAATCTAATGGTATATATTTAAGTTCGTCTTTATTTTCTCAATGTCAAAAATAATACTTCCTCTCGTTTTTTGTTATTTTATAAAAATTAAGAAATAATTAATTATACTAAATTTTAAGAATAAGACGATTAAAGTACCCTTATTGATTATAAAATAATAGATAATATGTGTATTAATTATAGAGTAGATGATAAGAATAGAATTGAAAAAAAAAATTAAAATTTTATTGATTTTCTAAAGTGACAGATATTTTGAAAAAAAAAATCTTTCAAAAAACGACAAATAAAAAAGAATAAAGAGAGTAATAATTTACAATAACGAGATTATTAATTAGAAGCATAATACCATATTAAAATAAAATTTTTAAATCTACCTTTGCAGCTGGTATCGAATGCAGAGCTGGAGGAATCACCTGTTTATGTACCATTGCATCCATTTGAAGGTTTGTTAAAAGTAATTAACTAATTAATTAATTAATTATAAAATTTAACTAATTAATTTAATTTTTATTTTTTCAGAATTGAATGGAGAAGAAGTGAAATTGATAGATCCTAATTTATCTCCACCTGAAAGAGTTGAACAAGCGATTAAATGTCTGCCACTGCCAAATTTATTGAGTTATTCAAAGCTTTCCTTCCATCGTTGGACACTAATGGATTATTCCACAGCCTATAATTCTGGACAAGTAACTCCCTATGTGGTACGTACACATTATGCTTTTTTTTTTTAAAAAAAAAAAAATTGATTACAATTAATATTCAAACTCAAGATTTTTTAACCTAAAAACAAATTTAGTACCAACATTATGCAATTTTTTTTTTTTGGCAAAATTTGAGTAAGATCACTAAAACTCTCTTTCAACTCTAAAAATAACTCTATTATCAACATTATATTTTTTTAATTTTATTTGTATAATTTATTTCGACCCATTACATATTTTTTATCCCTTAAACTATTTACGAGGGAAACTACATCAAACCATCATCATCTTCATTTTGTAATATATTTACTAAAATTAGTTTTTATTAGGGAGTTTTGATTTGTCTTGGAAAGAGAAATAAAACACAACTTTACCAATATGGTTCTTTTTTTTATTTAACAGTGAAAATAAATACAATTTTAATTATTTGATATTGATGCGATTTTTCCTAGCGGGTCCTAGACCTTGAGGCCGCCCATCAGCCAAGACTTAGAGCTGGAGGTATTGGATTTGGGTAATTGAAATTTGGGTTACTTTGTCATTGGGCTTGTGGCCTGCTTAAGAAAAGAAAGGGAGAAAAAATAAGTATTAGAGAGCCAAGCCTATGGCCTAGCACAGACTCTCTGATGTTTAAATCAGTGATTGCATTTACAGAGTTAAAGGCTTGGGAAATTGAATGGGTTTAAAGAGTTATTATCACTACTTTCCTTGTTTGTGTGTTTGGCTTTGACTCTAAATGGCTGACCTCCTCCTTTAGGAAGGGAGGAGAGGCTTGTATTTAAGTTGTTTCCTGCCTTGGGGATTGGAGTAAGTGAACGACGTGACCGCTTCTGATTGAAGGGTCTTGGTTACATCATACTGTAGCTGGACAATGGAATTATGTGTTTGCATAATTGGCTGTCAAGTATAGAGTCTTATGCTGATATGTTCTGAATCCCGTTTCTCGGAGGTGTCAAGGATTGCCTATTTGAGAAGCTTGGAAAGAGGTGTTGAGGCGAACTCTTCTTGTAAGTAGAGCAAGCTTTTCTATTGGCAAGGTGGAGTATTGTCGGAGCGAGTGTTTGTTGCCTTAAATGATTACTGAGACGAAGAGCAAGGTGGCCTGTCCTTGATGCCTTAAGCTTAATAGTTGCTGATGACTTGAGCCTGATAATCTTAACAGTATGAGGCCTGTTGTCTGTAGTATTAGGCCTGTCTTGGGCTTGGTTAGAATTGCCTATTTGGTGTAGCCATTTTTATTCCTTATTAGAGGCCCCATACTACGCTGGCATGATAAGTTAAGTTTGTGACAACAAGGATTAATATCTTCTGGAGTCTTATATGTGGTCTAACTAGCGAAGCGTTGAGTCTTTTTTTTTTTTTTTTTTTTTGTAGGAGCTTGTGCAAGTGGACCTATTCCTTGCGTGTTGCACGTGCTAGTAGTCTTCTGTCACATCCCACTTTTTGGGATATGAAGGTCCTAGGGCATGGGTAAACCTAAGACCCCCGAAAATCTGTAGAACTCGATTACATTAGAAAACCAGTATAATCCTGACAGCATACCAGTAGTACATACAATTTTCCCAAGATACTAAACCTACAAGCAAATTACACTTCCAATAATTTTCCTACCTTATATCCCTAACTTCATAGTCAATACAAATCCTCTCAATATTTTTCGCATATAAAATGATTTATTTTCAAAGTCAATCTCACACATCAATAATTGACTACATTTTTATACAAATTCGTTATAGTAAATTATCCATTAGCATCATTATATATACTAAATAATTTACACCACTAAATTTGGAAACTTAGGTATCATGGAGCATCTAGATATCACATTATTTTTACTTACATATGTTCTCTTACCACTAGTTATACAATTATCAGAACGTAATATATTTTCTTTAATATATTTCCTTTACATTAACTCTTAGCTTCAAGCGGATAATGAAACTATTGAGCTGCACTGATTAATCACTAGTCCTGTAAAAAAAAATAGGGAGGGGGAGTGAGATAAATTCCCAGTGAATACACATTAAACTGGCATGCACATCGGTTATGTATCAATTAAGTTTGTGTGATTAATAAAGAAATCAAAGTGTGATCGAGGTGCAATGATTAATTCACATTGGAGGTACAGCAGAAATTATAGTCAATTTTTCTGTGAATAAATTCATATATCTCATGTAATGTAGTACTGCGAGGCTCACAGATTTCATGTTACATATTAAGGCACAAGGTTAGCTAGGCCTTGTGGCTAGAGCGTTCAAATACCTCTTAGCAAGGTCCAAATTCACTGTGCATAGAATCTGGTGATCCCCTCACCAGAAAAAGGAAATTTCTGCTGTGGCAACATAATTCATCTATATCAATTTGGTACGTTAACATTGTACAATTAGCAAAATTAAGGATTCAATTTAGCAATATTCAACAATTATCGAGTACCATTGTTTATATCAATGTGATTAGGGTTGGATTTTAATGAATGGTAAATGTGGTTCATCATGGATAATCAAATAACAATTAATGTTGAGGATACAATGGAAACGATGTACAAGTAATATGCATAACAACTTAGTATGTACTCACGTTTCCAATTGCTTTCTTTAATAACTTTATATTGTTCAATATTAGGATTCTCTTCTATTTTGAAATTTTCCACTCCAATCTAGTCCTCTAAGCCTTCTACACATAATATGCACATGTATTAGGTTTAAATTCCTATAAACAAATCCATTACAACATAAAAATTAAAGAATTGATTTATTGATTCTAATCTAGTCAGTCCCCTTATTACTACCATAACTTGAGTTATACCATCCCAATTGTCCTGATTCTAAAGACATTGAAATATTAACACATTTATCTCCAACATATCCAAAATTCAACCCATTTTAACTTTTGTAGCTCTTAGGGTAACTTTCCAAACTTTTTAACTTCTGTTGCCTAGGTTCCCTGAGCTCTCCATACTATTTTTAGCATATCTCAATCTAAAAAACTCCAATTTATTTAATTCTTTTTCAGGTTGAATCTATACTCAGGGGAGAACAATTTATTGTTTTGACCTTGAGCTAATTCTATCCCCAAGACCCTCAAATTTAAGGTTGAATGTCTGAATTTCTGTTAGTCGGAACACCCTGCAACAACCATTTAGTCTCCTTATATCTCCTAACCTACTTGGAGTATTGCTATGAAAGTTTTAAATATGTTAGATGGAATATGAAGCTTCATTTATTATGTTTTTTTTTATCTCCAAATTTTCATCCTAGGGTACTCAAATCAAGCCTCTATCTTCCTAAAATCTCAAGGTAGTCTGCAAATAGGCAGTTCCCTTATCCTTCCAATATCTCCAAAATTATCAAGAATTGACTTAAACTTACTTCTAGATAAATAAACTAAACACATTAGGTTATAACTATTATGTTTTGGCCTTTCCCAAATTAGTGCTCCAAGAGATCCAATTGCCTCTCCCAATTCCAGCACTACAGTATGATTTGCATGCAGGGCAGTCTTACTTCCACTCTCATAACTCCCAACGTGTTGAGAATTAAATCAAGAAATTTTTCAGTAATCAAATTCACATTATAAGCTTCAAATTTTATGTTATGTACATAATCAAATTTTGGCTCTATCATTCTTCAAATGGAGCCTCAAGTTCTAACAGTTTGGCCTTCTTACCAAACCCTAACCATCTCCCCCTTTCACACTTCCACCAACTTTCCTTGCTAATCCACCTCCAAATGAACCTTTTCTTCCTTTATATACTCCTCTTCATCATTTCTTCCTCTTCTCCAACTCAATCCATCAACAACCATCCCAACAAAACCAATAAATAAACTAACAAAACACAACACAATCACAATAAGCTCAAGATTAACAAGTATAATATGATTCTTACCTTAGATGAGCTAGGTTTGAGTTGTCCTTTGAATTTTTTATTTTTTTTTTATTTTTTATTTCTCTTCCTCTCCTCCTCATGTTTTTCTTCTTTCCTTTGACTGCTCACTCTCCCTTTTTTTCTCATTTCCTTAGTAAAGTTTTTGGGAAGTGAAAAATATGAGCTTATCTTCTCATCTTTACCTATTTATATTTTTCTTTTCTTTTTCTTTTATTTAATTCACATGCAATTTTGGCCTAATCCCTATCCTCCACTTTTCCAACAGATTTTCTGGCCATTTTTCTTTTTTTATTTTTTTTTATTTGGGTGATAAATAGTCAACTTATGATGTCATCATTTCTTAATTTTTACAATATTATCATTTTTAATCCTTAATTACTCTATTATTGTCTAATATTATTTTTAATCACTAATTTAGATTTCTAATACTACTTTTAATCATCTCCCCATCAATCTTCCCTAGGTTAGAATTTTCTAAAATTCCGAAAATCAAAATTCATCGGTTACGCGTGTAGCGTATCGATTTTGCTTAGATATTTTCTATACTTAATCTCAACTTCATTTTTGAGTTTCATCACTTATAATATCTTCATATTTTCCAAAATTATCCAAATAAAATATAAAAATCCATTTCGGGGTTGGAATTTGTCAATTTACTCTAAAGGCCTCGATTTTCAAACTCGTGCTTAATTTAAGGTTTTGAACATTTTCCTTCTATTTTCTCCTTCAATTCCTATATCTAACTTAGTTTCAAATTATCTCCAAGTCTTTGGTGACCTAGGAATGCCTGGGATGTTACATCTTTAGTGTTGGAGCAGTCTTTTTCGAAAACCATGGAAGTAACCCTTGGTTCTTAAGAATAGTTATGAGTCTTTAAAACGTGTAGTAAATGTAATGAGTTTTGGAATTCCAAATGATAGGCTTTGAATTTTAATGAGGCACTAGTCATGTCTTATATAACCAGAGCGAATTTTAAGTTATTTGTATATCTCCTCTTAACTCTTTGAGTTTGTTCTGTTCACTTTTTCATGTTCTCAGCCTTTGTTGGCTCGTGGTGACAGTTATCTTTCAATACTCCTTGTAACTTAGATAATCATATTGAATCTGTGTGCAACCCTTTCTAGGTTTAGAATGAGATGTTATTTGGACTCAAGTTATTGCATGCATGGTCTTTTTCTGGAGTCCATCAAATGTGCCTTACCTTATGTTCATTTCATATTTTGGATATGTCCTGATTTGTTGGCTCAATTGACTTCTTAGATCGTTGGAATTGGTTTTCCTCCTGAATGGTCCTCACATGATTGGTCTTCTCCCTGAACACGTTGTGCTTTTAGTGCAACATTATAGAGAAGTTGTCACCCCTTTATAAGATCGTTGGCATGTGGATTTCTCTAGCTTTTAGTGTGAAGTTTGTCTTCGCCTCATGTCTGCAATCTTGCACAACTATTGGAGCTCAAACGTTACTTTGAGAGCGAAAGCTTATTACTTCTAGAATACCCTCACGCGTAGGAAGCCTTTGGATTTTAAATCTCCTTTAGAATAGGACTAAGATGAAGTCTCTATTATTTTTGCTTGTAATTTAAACAAATTATTATAATTTGAATAAATTTTAATGAGTGCGCCATTTTAGTCTTATACAAGTGCTATTTTTTTTTTATTTGCTTACTCTATGTATATTTGCTTATGACCTATATAGATTGTATCATTATGTTGAGCTTGACTTGTTTATGACATATCTAGTTTATTGATTATGTGTACCCTGAAGATCTTATCATCTTGCCTTTATAAAAGCAAAGGCTCATGCCTAATCTAGGTCTTGGACCGACTGCATAAATGATATTCTTTAATAAATGTAACAATATATAAATTGAAAGAGATAAGGAATAAGCAAGTTTAGCCAATTTTTATAGTAGTTCGGAATAAACTCTTCTCCTACGTCCACTTCTCCCAAGTCCCCAACTTAGGGTTCCATTAGTTCTTTGGGATTGTGCTCAATGCTTACAATACAATAGTTGATCCAGGATTTTGCCCTTACAATAGATTTTTGAGATTTCTCCCAACAATAGATTTTTGGTATTGCAACGCTTGCAAACTCTTCTCCTATGTCCACTTCTCCCAAGTCCACAACTTAGGATTCTACTAGTTCTCCGAGATTGCACCCAACGCTTACAAATACACTAGTTGATCCGGGATTTCGCCCTTACAATAGATTTATGGGATATCACCCAACACTCAAAGAAATACAAGAAGCTTTTGAGATTTAATGTCTCTCAAGACTCACAAGGAAGCTAATACCAAGATTAGAATTAAGCTTAATAGCTTTTACAAATAAACACAAAAGATATAAGCTTATAGTATAAGGTGTACTAAAAACAGAGTATGAATTTGAAGTTTAAGGATTTGAGTTGTAAGCACTTGAATCTCTTGCAATCTCCTCTTCTTCATTTAGAAATATCTTCCTTTTATAGTCCTTGACTTCAGATACAAAAATATGATTGTTCTAATGAGAAGGGACGCCTTTTGTGCTTACATCATCAACTAACGGCTATAAAATCTCTGTAGATTTTGCTGATAACAACAGGTAACATTCGTTACTTCTCAATAATGTTCGTTACTTTGCTATGGTAACATTGGTGACTTTCAGGAATGAACGTGAAAATTCTCTCTATGTTGGAAGTTCTTATTTGATCCTCGAAGGATAACGTTCGTTACAAATTGGTAACGAGCGTTCCCTGTACTTAACTGCTTACGTCCACTTCTCCTAAGTCCACAATTTAGGGTTCCACTAGTTCTTCGAAATTGCACCCAACGCTTACAAATACACTAGTTGATCTGGGATTTCGCCCTTACAATAGATTTATGGGATTTCACCCAACACTCAAAGAAATACAAGAAGCTTTTGAGGTTTAATGTCTCTCAAGACTCACAATGAAGCTAATACCAAGATTAGAATTAAGCTTAATAGCTTTTACAAATAAACACAAAAGATATAAGCTTATAGTATAAGGTGTACTAAAAACAGAGTATGAATTTGAAGTTTAAGGATTTGAGTTATAAGCACTTGAATCTTTTGCAATCTCCTCTTCTTCACTTAAAAATATCTTCCTTTTATAGTCCTTGACTTCAGATACAAAAATATGATTGTTCTAATAAGAAGGGACGTCTTTTGTGCTTACATCATCAACTAACGGCTATAAAATCTCTGCAGATTTTGCTGATAACAACAGGTAACATTCGTTACTTCTCAGTAATGTTCGTTACTTTGCTATGGTAACATTGGTGACTTTTAGGAATGAACGTGAAATTTCTCTTTATGTTGGAAGTTCTTATTTGATCCTCGAAGGATAACGTTCATTACAAATTGGTAACGAACGTTCCCTGTACTTAACTGCTTTGGTGAGTAACGCTGGTAAATTACTTGAACCGTTAGTGAAGTTCAACAGTAACGAGCGTGAATTTACTTTTTGTCCCAAATTCTTGAATTTTAATTAAATATAACGTTCATTAAGAATGTGGAACGAGCGTTACCACCTACATATCAGCAAAAATAACTTAATAGCAGATGTTAAGTGTGTTAAACAATAAAATTAAATTTTGGCATCATCAAAATACACATAGAGACAACACTTTTTATTTACATTTCTACTGCTAATTTGAATTGAAATTTATTGAATTTAATGGGTGAAGTTACTAAAGTTGATGGAGATGAAGTGTTTATTAGGGTGTAATTGAGTTGAGTTAAGTCAAAATAGTGTTGAACTCAAACTTCACTCGATTAAAAAATTTAAAACTCGAAATTCGAAATTCGACTAACCTCGATTGAGTTTTCATTTTGAACCTTGAATTCAGCTCAAACGAAAACTCAAAATATTTGAGTTTGACTCGATTAATCTAGATTATTATTGAAATAAATAAATTAGCTTATTTATTAATCTTAAAATAAAGTTTGAATAAACTCGAGCTTCAGATAAAAATAATAAATTATTATTTATAATATAAAATGTATTTAAAATTATATAAAATCTTAATATTTGATTAAACTCATAAATCACTCGAGTCAAGTATTATAATACTTGAATTCAACTCTTATTTGAATTACTCAAGTTCGAACTCAACTCGTTATTTGAACTATTCAAATTCGAGCTCAATTCAATTAGAATCAATTCAAATTCGAGTATTTTACAAGTTAAACTCAAATAACTCACAAGTAAATTAACTCATTTAAACCATTAGTGTTTATCATACCATAACAAATTATTCCAATACTTCTTTCTTAAATGTAATGATTTTCGGTATAACAAAATATACCACTTTTGTAATGTTGTTAATATAATACATCAATCATATATGCAGTGGTGCTTAATTAAAATATGGCGTTTAAAATATGTATTGATTGATTGTTTATTAAAATATTATAATGTCATATTGGTATTCTTCTTCTAATATTTTTGTTTAATATGTTTTTAAAAATGTGTTGAGTTTTGATTATTACAATCTCATAAAATTAATTGGTGTTTGTATCAAGGGCGAATCTAGAATGATTTTATTAAGGGGTCAATTTTAAAACATTCACTTCTCATATTAAAAATATAATAATTATTTTTATATTAAAATTAAAATAAAATAGTGCAAGAATTTTTTCACTTGATTTATTAAAATATATTATTAAGTCAAAATAAAGATATTAAAATTTTAAAATTGATAAATTGTCTATGTATTTCAATTATTTAGCTTTATGTGATTTTTTTAAATAATAAAAATAATTCATTAATTTTCTTTTTTTAAAATAAAAAATCTTTAAAATTTGTATTCATAATTTTTAAAAGGTTAATAATATTGTAAATCATACAAAAGATTTTTTAATGATATTTACATGTTTATTACATTTTATATAATCTAAGAAATAATATAAAATTTCAATTTTAATTACATTTTGTACATCAGAAATTTAGAGTATTATCATTTAACTTATATTGCATTTTGTATAATTTAATCCAATACTTTGATAAATTAATTATTTTAAAGATTAATTTTATTTTTTAACTCTACATGTAGATATTAAAAACATGAAAAAGAAATAATTGGAGGGGCCAATTTTATAATTTTTACTCTATATATACATTATATTTTTTTTAAAGAGGAAATTACACCAAATACAATTTTTTTTTCAAAAATATCTGTCTTTTTAGGTTTTCAAAAATATCTTTTTTTTTTATTTTTTTTTTTTATACTTATGATATAACTTTGAAAGTGTGGCATTTTTAAAATAGAAAATTTGATAATTTGTATTTTTCAAAAAAAAATATATATATATAAAAATATTTTGTATTTTTTTTGAGTGTTTGTGTAAATTTTTTTTTTATACTTAATTTTTTTTAAAAAAAAATTGTTTGGGCTTGGGCCCTCTGGGCTCGTCCCTGGTTTGTATATATATTTAATTTACTTTATATTAAGAGTTAAGGTCCTTAATTATTTTTTTTTGTGTTATTTCAAAAAAATTCTATATATTATTATAAAGATAAAGTTAAGATTGAGTTTGAATTATTTTTGAAAATTATATTTTGACATTTTTTTTAATTGTTTAAAATTTTTTAACTATTTTTTATAAATCATGATTTGAGAAAAATTAAAAAATATATAGTTTTTCTCAAATCATAGTTTTCTAAACTCTAATGGCATATTTGATTCATTTTGAAATTGAGAATAAAATATAATTTTTAAAATAAAATTTGATTTTTTTTTCTTTGATTCACAAATAATCTTAAATTTTTTTTTGAACTTTTTATATTTGGATAATTTCAATTTCTATTAATGTGATATCAAACACATACCCAATATGTGATTCACATGTGACATTTTTTAAAATTCTCAATAAGTTACATTGTTTCTCTTATGACATTTTATTTAATTATAATTTTAAATTTTGTTTTACTTTTTTATTTAACATTTAATATATTTTTATGGCAAAACTGATTATAAGATTCAGTCTAATAAAGTTTTACATAACGTTTAAATTTTTATGTGACTTAGTTCAGTTTCTCATCTTAAACAGTTGTTTTATTTATTTATTTATTTATTTCAATGATTAAAATTTTCATGTTTTGAAAAAAAAAAAAAAGTACTTAAAATAAAGGAAAAAAATATCATATATTATATTTTCTACATGATATTCTTGAATTCAGTTTATAATTTTATATATTTATAAAAACATTTCTCATTGACTAATTTAAATATATAATTTTCAGTAAAATTGAAATTATTGACATTAATGGCTAGTTAATAATAAGGCTTTAGTTTTTGGTTTGTGCAGGTAGCAGAGCGATTAATAGCTGCCATTGGTGAATCTTCGGACATGTCATTCTTTATTAATTATAATATTGATGATATTTTAAGGCAGGCTACAGAATCAACTCAACGCTATCAAAAAGGTAAATTACTAAACACTAAATCAACTTTGTCTTTTGGCCCCCCAAAAAAAAAAAAAAAAAATTAAATTAAATTAAATTAAATTTGTTTAGGAGGTGGTTGATAATTCAACTTATTATTTGATTTAATATTTTCAGCATTTATTAATTTTAAAATAATTTAATAACATAAAATGATCTTGATTTAAAATTTTTAATTAAGTAAAAATCACTTAAAATAACAAATTAAAATATTTAATTTAAAATTTCTACTGAACAACTTCAGCTATTGAATTTTTAAATTTTTTTATTAAAGTGATTTTTATACACTCAATATAATCTTAAATTTCTTAAAACTTAAATATTAATATCACATGATTAATTATGTCCAGTAAAAAAATTTAATAATTTTCAGTAATAATAATTACCAAACATATTGATTATATTTAGCACTTAAATATTTCAATATTTATGATATTCAACGTTTAAAATTCAGCACTTAATTTTTCAGTACTTAATTTTCAGTTTTACTAAATTCTACATAAACTTCTGTTTTTTATATTTTTTTATATTTAGAGTACTTCAAAAAAAATTAATAAATAAAAAATATTTTTCTAACCAAATGAGAAATTAAAATATTTTTTATTTTAATAAATTTATTATAATGAAAAGTAAGTATATAAATATATATTTATTATTCTACTAATTATTGGCATCATTGATGACCATTAAAATTTTATTGTTTTTTATTTTTTTTTTCAAGTTTAATAATAAATTTTAAAAAATTTAATCTTATATAAGTCTAAATATTTTTTTAAAATCTAAATATTTTTAAAATCTTATAAATTAAAATTTTTATTTTTTTACAATTAATTTTTAATATTACAACCAAACAGTAAAAATAAATTATTTAAAAAATATTTTTTAGAAAAATATTTTTCAAAAATAAATTATTTTCTAATACTTAATTTCTTTCATATTACTTTCAAATTATTCCATCCGTTTCATAATATGTGTCATTTTATAAAATTTTTATTTCAAAATAATTATCGTTTTAAGAGTTCAATAAAATATTTATTATTATTATTATTTTTAATTTTACCCACCTTTATTTCTTTTCTTAACTATTAATATAATTGAGGTAATTTAATAATTTTTTTAATATGTGTCAAAATTTTAAACAGTAGATATTGTGAAGGGAGAGAAAGTAACTAATAATTTAGAGCAAACATGTAAATTCACAAAATGCATGCTGAGTAAAAGGGCACAGACGTTTTATCATAAAACATTATTATTATTATTATTATTATTTATACTATGAAAGGGAATAACCCACAGAAAACCAAACCCCATAACATAAAAGAAGGCCTAACACGCCTTTCCATAGCAACCCCAATAATATCTTCCCACAGTACTTGATAATCATAAAACATTATTGATTAAAAGCAACAACCGACACTAATATTAATATATTAAATAATTTGTAAGGGAATTCCATGACCCTTCGTATAAATATATAGAGGCACGATTTGAAATATAAATATTAAAACTTATTTGAAATATTAAAAATTTAATTTAATTTAATTAATGATAGAATTTATATATTTGAAATAAATTTTAATATGATGAATATTATAATTTATGTGAATTTTATTGTTTGAAATAATTAAAAAATAAAAAGAATATAATTCAAAATAATTATATTTTTCTAAGCATAAGAATTTGTAAAAACAAAAAACATTATTAACATCATAATTAGCTAGTGATCATAACTAGTGTGATATTGTGTGTTAATCCAGGGGAGCCAATATCAAGTCTAGATGGAGTCCCAATTGCTGTGAAGGACGAAATAGATTGTATTCCATATCCAACTACGGGTAATTAAATTATTAAATTAATTATAATTAATTTGATTATTATAATTAAATTCATATGTGTAATGTTGAATGATTTGATTTCTTAGGAGGTACAAAATGGCTGCACAAATTTAGACAATGTAAAGCCGATGCCTACTGTGTTACGTGTCTTAGATCATGCGGTGCTATACTTATTGGAAAAACTAACATGCATGAACTTGGAGCTGGAACAAGTGGAATAAATCCTCATTATGGGTAATTAATTAACTTGCACTTTTTTAATTTCTTAAATGATCTTCTAATTGTGAAATTAATTAATGGGCAAATTACAATTTAATCTCTAAAATTTAATTTAATTAATAAATTCATTCATTTTTTATTAAAAACAAATTAAATGATTTTTCACATTTGTTTCCTTTAATAATGTACTATTTCTATCCAAAAACTAAAATTTTTCTAAGTGAAGGAAAAAGACTAAAATTACTAATCAATTCTTTTTCTTATAATTAAGGATATTTTAGTATTTTTATTATTAAATCTTTCACTACTAAAAATTACTTTAATTAATAGTAAAAAATTATTTTGTTAATAAAAATAAATTTAAAAAACTATTTATTGTTGTAAATCGGCTTATTAGCTCAGTATATAAAAGACAATAAGAAAATATATAAAGCAATAAAGTAAAGAGAGAGAGAAAATATGTAGAGAGTAAAAGGGGCTACAAACTCTTATTATTAGATTAACTCTAACTTCCCTTATATAGAGGAATAGTTAGGGTTTAATGTATACAATATTATTGAAATAACCCTATATTATAATCTCTCTAAAATATATACTTAAGAATGTTTAAGTAATATCCACATATAATAATTATCTATAACAAAACATTATTTTTTTAATTTTAAAAATTATCATCTTATAAGAATATATAATTGTATGTAAAAATTTTAATTGATTAAAATTTTTACTTTTTATATATTATAGAAATTTAATATTTTCAAGTATTAAAAAGAGTAAAAAATTATTTGTTAATTTTCAAAATTATAAATGATTTTACATAAATATCTTTAATAAAATATGAATAAATTTTTTTATTAATATTAGGACAAAAAAAGTAGTACTAAAAATAATTTTTATACACAAAATTTTCATGCATGGTAGAAATTTGGTATTTAATTTTTTGCAATTGTTATTTAATTTTCAATATTATTCACTTTTTAATAATTTCGGTGCACAATTTATTTAATTTAGATATCTTTTAATATATCAATTTTATTTTTAGTCAAAACATCAATAATTTTTAGTGTATCAAAAATAAAATTGTATAAAATTTGCAATATTACAATTTTTAATAAAAGATATAATTTTTACAATTTTTACATAATTAATAATATAAATATAAATATAAATTATACAATAAAAGCATTAGAAAAAAAATGCATTAATTTTTAGTATATCAAAAATAAATTATAAATTATTATACGTAAATATTTTTAATAAAATATTAATAATTTTTTTTATTAATATTTGGACAAAAAAATTCATACTAAAAATAATTTTTATACAAAAAAATTTCATACATGGTAGAAACTTGGTATTTAATTTTTTTTTCAATTTGTTATTTAATTTTTCAATATTATTCACCTTTTAATATTTGTGGTGCACAATTTATTAAATTTAGATATCTTTTAATATATCAAATTTAGTTTTAGTCAAAACATCAATAAATTTAGAGTATCAAAGATATAAATAAGTAAAATTTGCAATTTTACAATTTTTAATAAAAGATATAATTTTTACAATTAAAAAATAATTAATAATATAAATATAAATTATACAGTAAATGTCACACCCCAACTACCATAGTGTAACGGTTCTAGGGCGTGAGTAGGTTTAAAACTACCAAACACCCGTAGAACCATCTGAACATAACTTGGATTAACAATTAAAATCATACAATAACTTTAAAAAAACCATTACATATCATTATCCAATTCATATCATCACTTCATACATAATCCATCCATTGTTCACTATGGATTAATGATCAATCTTAACGATCATCCATAATGAACAAAGGTAAAATAATACTTTAAATCATCCCAATAATCATTCTATCTATGCTAACGTCTCAACATTTTACTATGGAGCGCTATAGAATGAACATTCAATCATAACAATGAATAATTAAAGGAGTCCAAAACTATACATCAATAAAGCTTCTTGTAGAGAAAGAGTCAAGAAGCCCTATCACCAGCCAATCTATCCTCC
>CATKHJ010114222.1:0-15894 GCA_949750685.1 Vernicia montana | reverse complement strand
TTTTCCTTTGATTATTATTATTATAGAAAAGAACAGCTTAAAATTACTCATAATGTAGAGGTTTTGTCTCATTTCATCCTGCATAAATTTCTACACTCACTTGAAGCCGGATTTGGCCTGCATTTTCTGGTGGTAGTGGTATTACTTTTTTTTTTTTGCACCAAGTGGTAGTGGTATTACAAGTAATACTATATATAGAGAATTAATTATTCATATATAGATAAACTAATTAAATTAAATTAAATATAATTAATCTACAACCTAGCTTTTGACTTACTCTATGAAGTTTTTTTAGGAAAATTCGTGCCTACATCTAGTGTACGGCTTTATCTCATACACAAAAACTAATGAGTAATGAAATATTTTAGCTAAATAACTCTTTTGTTTATTTCTTTTTTTTTTTTGTTTAGTGAAAAAATATTGATATAATTTTTTATTCTACATATTATTGTTTCATTGAATTGGTGTATACACTGAATGTAGGCAAAACTTAGTGGTTTTCAATAATTGCACTTGTAGTCCTAAAATTAGTAACTTGGGAATGTTTGCTGGCCTGCAATTTCTAAATTATATCCATATTAATTACAAGCTACACACACACAAAAGAATAGAGATCATTATAAGGATGCTTCTTTTTTTTTTTATTTATTTATTTTTATAAAAGGGCCTTTAATTAGAATACATACAAAATAAGTAGAGAAAAAAAGAAACAAATAAAATGAGTGCCAAGTGGTTGTGGCATGAGATAATTCACTATTAATTATATGTATATGTAATAACAAATTATAATCAAATCAAATATTATAAATTTAAATTTAAATTCAACATAGGCAAGAATCGAATCTGAAATTTCTCATATTTCAGGACCTTAATTTTTTATTTTGTCACTAAGTTAAATGTTTATTGACTTTAATATGATCAAATTATTTATAAATAGATATCATAACTTAAATCTTACCGATAATTATTTTTTGTGTTAAAAAAAAAATAATAAACAATTGAATGGATTATGGTTGATTGGCTCACTTATAATAAATTTTCAGTATATATGTCCTAATAATATAATTGAAATCCAAAATAACTCTACTAATAGTATCTCACATACAGTACAACGAGCATGTAGGGACACCCCATAGGAGGGGACCTATATGGCTGTATGATCTCCCCTCCATTGTATACAACACTTAAAAACAAGAATAACAAACTGAGAGCTAACCAATGATGGCCTAGTTAAGATGGCTAAGCTTGTGATTCTGAGACAAGGATGTTCCAGGTTGGATTATAATTGGTTATAAATGTGTAACTTGATATTATAATTATATCTTATTTATATATAATATTTCTTGGGGGAAAAAAAAAAAAACCTAACAGCTCAAAATTTAAGAACTTCAAAAAGGCTAATATGTGCCAATAAACAGGTTGGATTTCAGTCCCAATTTAGGGCTGGCAATTTTTGATACTGTCGGAGTAAATGATGCGATAAGTAGTTAAATGGATTTGAATTTGAGATAAATAAGTTAATTCATTTATGATACGAAAAAAATTAAATTTAAACGGATTGATTCGTTTAATATGCAAATGACATGATTAAACATATTTATTTAAACGGATTAATAGGTAATATACGATATGAATAAATATGTCTAAACACATTTATTCTCTCTCTTTATATATATATATATATATAATTTTATATTTAAAAAATATATTTTTTGTAATTTAAATAATTAATCTTTTATTAAAAAATATTTTTAAAATTTAATTTATTAAATAAATTATACGAGTCGACCCATATAATATAATTAATAAATGTGTTCGTATTTGAATTTGATATTTTGACATAATTAACTAAACGAGTCGTATTTAAATTAATTATTTTTATATTATATACATGTCTCCATACGAAACAATTATACACAGATACGACACGAATTGTCATCCACAGTCTCGTTCTTCATTGTCTGTCCTCTTCAAATTGGGCATTGGATCCCTGTCTCTAGGGCCAGCTTTTGTAAGAAGTAAAGTAGGCCCCCCTCTTGTCTTTGGCAATTATACCAGAGTATATAATACATGGAAAAAGCCTATAATAAATCAAGCACAATAATTCTCAAAAAAAAAATAATAATAATAAAAAATAAAGCACAATGCAAGTGCATGTTCAAACACATAGTATTAACTTGTCAACTTCCTCCTAATAAAGCCACAACATTCCATGAATTTTGAATGATATATACACACCATTTGTTGGCTCAGGCTTTTTTTTTTTTTTTTCCTCTCCAATAATTTATTTCCAGTGACGGACCTAAGATTTTAGTTGAGGAGAATAAAAATTCATAACATCAATTTTTTTACAATGTTATATATAAATATAAAAATTCTTAGAGTTAAAGGGATGAAAATAAAAATTTAGAAGGAAATATGAACAAGAAAATTAAAATTTTAGAGATAAATATAAAAAATTAAAAATTATAAGTGTACAATTTAAAAAAAGAAATTATGGAGCTAGGATGTTACCTATTAAAATTTTTATAAATATAAAAAAAAAAAAAAGTTAGGGGAGACAAATATAAAAATAAATAAATAAATAAAACAATCAGTGTAAATTCCAATGTCCATTTTATGATAATAAGTCTTGTTGACATTATGTATATATCCATTCAATACCATAATAATATATGGGAAAAAAATTATTATTTTTTTTAACAAAAATCGACATAATTTTTATTTTTATTGTTATGAGAATAAATCCTACTAAATATAGAAAGTATATTAGTGAATAATTAAATCACATTTAAATATTAATTAAGTTTATAGAGTGAGAATATATAAATAATGTACGAAGGAATTGTCCAAAATTATATGGCAACAAGTTGGACTCTAGTCATATGCCTTTTATATCTCATTTCATTGATGGTAAAACTTCCATTATATATATAAAAAAAAAATTATTTTTATATTTTTCATTGATGGTAAAACTTCCATTATATATAAAAAAAAAAATTATTTTTATATTTATAATTTTATCAGAGAAGCATATCAGTTTCTAATACCATTTTTCTAATCTCAAAAATTAGTTAATAAATAATAGGTTAGCACGCCTTTACAAAATTACCATGGTTTTGTAAGGAAGATGTGTCATATCTTTAATCCGTATGTATATATTATTGTTTAAAAAAAATAGTTAATAAATAATATAATTTTTATTAAAAAAGTTTTTTTTTAATTAAAAATTTTCATTAGTTTTTGGACTGAGGTCGAGTTCCAAAATTGGGCCTATCAAATGAACTGAAGCCTCTTTCATAATTCGGTGAGCTAATATTGATTTGGGCTAAAAGTCTGATTAGAGTTACATAAGCCTAGCCCAAGGATTAAAACGCAGCGTAGAATTCACTACGGCCCAGTGAAAAAGAACCGTTCTCTATGTAATCGCGGCAACATGTGAGCATCTCTACCGCTACGTGTTAGTCATGATCATCACAAACATAAGAAGATCCTGACCGTTTATTTTGCATAATCGATCTCCGATAGAGTAGGGAACTCCACACTCCATTATTCTAAATTCATTTTCTTCTCCGTCGCCTTTCTCGATTTAGCTGAATCGCCGAATCGGAATAAGCTAATCTGCGACAGTTCTCGCTATGGTATGCTATCACTCTCTTCTTCACAGAGTCTTAGGGTTTTTGCAATTTAATTTCATTTCAATTTAAGCATTTTATTCTGTTTAGATCCACTTCAGTGATTAGTTATTTTTAAGCTCAAGTTATCAATCGTCGTCTTAGGCCAAGGATTTTTTTTTTTTTTTTTTTTTTTTTTTTTTCTGGCTAATCGGAGTCGAAGTTGTAATTTGTTTCTGTGTTTTGGCTAAGTTTGTTTCTGGCTAATCGCATATCTCGTTGTGATGTTTTGTTGGGCTTTTAGCAGAAGAAACTTTTTTCTGAATTTGTAATCTAGAAAGAAATGAAACTTGTGCTGTTTTTTGGAAGTCAAATTTGCTCATATTTCTTATCATTTTTGTGGTTTATGGTCGCAATGGGGGCTTGCATCTTTCACTAGGGATCATGAAATCTTACATTGAGTCTTGGTTCTGGCATGACATGGATATGCGCTTATCAATTGAATGGAATGGCACTGTGACATTACTGTTATAGTTAAAAAATGAGCTATATAATTAGGAGTGTAATTGAGCTGAGTTGACTTGGTGAATACCGTATACTTATTGAGCTCAACTCGATTAGAAAACTTGAGGCTAAGACTTGATTTGAGTTTCATTTTATTTTTCATACTCAAAGTAAGCCAACTCAACTTGGTTTAGATCAATAATGTGTGTTTATTTTCAAACACAAATATAACATGGATATGCACTGCACCCTTCAACTTTTCTTATCTTGATGGAATGGTACTGTGGCATTATAGTTATAGTTCAATCATAATTTTAGACCACCATGTATATCTGTTGTCATTGCATTATTGTTGCTGATTTTTCAGCTTCTGCACTAGCAATTTTATGGAAGCTACATTTGTTCAGTTATATTTGAGTTTTGAATAAAAAATGCAGCAGGCAAATTTGGTTTGTGTTCTAACTGATCTGAAATCATTTTGGGAACATGTATGTTAATATTTTATTTTTTGTATAGGCACCCATTAGGGGCATTTTGTCCTTGCAAAGAGCTGCTTTGATTCGGCGTCATAGTGATAGATTGGACATAGGATTCAGATCATTCAGCACCCAAGCTGCAACAAATGCTGGCAGTCCACAGCCTCCACCACCACCTCCACCTCCACCTCCAGAGAAAACCCATTTTGGTGGCTTGAAAGATGAGGATAGGATTTTTACCAACTTGTATGGGTCGCATGACCCCTTTCTAAAAGGTGCCATGAAACGGGGTGATTGGTACAGAACGAAGGACTTGGTACTCAAGGGTGCTGATTGGATTGTTAATGAAGTCAAGAAGTCTGGCCTCCGTGGACGTGGTGGTGCTGGTTTCCCCTCTGGCCTCAAATGGTCATTTATGCCAAAGGTATCTGATGGTCGACCCTCCTATCTTGTGGTCAATGCTGATGAAAGTGAACCTGGAACTTGTAAAGACAGGGAAATTATGCGCCATGATCCACATAAACTGTTAGAGGGCTGCTTAATTGCTGGGGTGGGAATGAGAGCCTCTGCTGCTTATATCTACATTAGGGGTGAATATGTGAATGAACGTATAAACCTAGAAAGAGCAAGAAAAGAAGCTTATGAAGCTGGGTTGTTGGGAAAGAATGCTTGTGGATCTGGCTATGATTTTGATGTTCATATCCACTATGGTGCTGGTGCTTATATTTGTGGCGAAGAGACTGCACTTTTAGAAAGCCTAGAAGGAAAACAAGGGAAACCAAGGCTGAAGCCTCCATTCCCAGCTAATGCAGGATTATATGGCTGTCCTACTACTGTTACAAATGTGGAAACAGTGGCTGTCTCACCCACCATTTTGAGGCGTGGGCCAGAATGGTTTGCAAGTTTTGGCCGGAAGAACAATTCTGGGACAAAATTGTTTTGTATATCAGGACATGTGAATAAGCCTTGCACAGTTGAAGAGGAGATGAGTATACCTCTAAAAGAATTATTAGAGAGGCACTGTGGAGGTGTTCGGGGTGGATGGGACAATCTACTTGCAGTAATACCAGGGGGTTCTTCTGTCCCATTGCTTCCCAAGCACATATGTGATGATGTTCTGATGGATTATGATGCTCTCAAGGCTGTCCAGTCAGGATTGGGGACTGCGGCTGTAATTGTGATGGATAAATCTACTGATGTTGTGGATGCAATTGCAAGGCTGTCTTACTTCTACAAGCATGAGAGCTGTGGGCAGTGCACACCATGCAGGGAGGGTACAGGATGGCTTTGGATGATCATGGAAAGGTTGAAGGTTGGCAATGCAATGCTGGAAGAGATTGATATGCTTCAAGAGGTAACAAAACAAATTGAAGGGCACACTATATGTGCGTTGGGTGATGCTGCAGCATGGCCTGTGCAGGGCCTCATAAGGCATTTTAGGCCAGAACTTGAAAGAAGGATTAAGGAGCGTGCAGAGAGGGAGTTGCTGGAGGCTGCTGCATAAAATTTTCTATGCAGGTTCCTTATTGTTTCTTATACTTCTAAAGTAGACTTAAACTAGGGAATGTAATATTTGCATCATGAATATGCATGGACGGGGTGATTATCATGAAATTTATATGTCCCTGATAGATAAACCATTGCATATGGGTGGTTAAGTTTAGCTTTAGTTGTTCGGATTGGGTGCTGATTTGATGAAAAAGTTTTGCTTACTTTTTGCAATCATGATTGATGTGCAGGATCTGTAACACTTACTAAAATGCTTATATCTTGTTAACCTGTTTAGTGAGAATATTAGGTCACTATTTTTTATCATTGAAGACAGAAAGAGGGATTCTGGATGATCTAGGCTTTAAATAGATGTCTTAATGGCTACACTATGGACCCTTATCAATTTTCCTCATAGTGGGAACATTGGGAGCTAGTACCTTCTCGCAGAATTTGTTCTTTAGACTTGCCTCTCTTTTTGCAGAGAGCAATGAGATGCTTCATTTTCAAGCAATGTAGTGGTTCCTTGGGCTTGTAGGTTGGCGGTTTTTGGGGTAGGGGAGGGAGTTGTAAATCACTTGGAATACATTAACTATTATTATTATTATTACTCTAAAACATTTTTTTTAATTGATTGCTACTGCAACATTGAACTATAAGCAGACACCACTAGATATGCATGATGACAACTGCTGCTTGAAGAACTTTCTACGAACTTTTATTAAATTTTATAAGGAGCTGTTGTTAAATACAAGGGTATTTGTAGATTTATCATTTATGATGTTTTGTACTTTACACCCTTCTCTTCATGTTGAGGATAAATTATTTATAGGACAAATATTGGGACTATTCAGTATGACAAATATAACATCCAACTACTGTGAATAGATTCAGGCATAACAAGCTCACCTTTTTATGAGGTGGACACTATGTTTAGTAGCTGAGTTGATATCTAGGTTTCTGTCGAACAGCTTTATGGGCAATAACATCCTATATTTTAAAATTTTTCTGAATGAGCGAGCAATGATTGGTTTGCCTTCTTTTATGTAGGGAAATGGCGGCAAAGGTGGGCATTACAGAATAAATGAAGAACTATTGTTTTAGTTTGGCAGTTAGTTGACTCTGGCATCAGACTCTATTAGCTGTATCACATATGAGTTTCACAGCCCCAGAGAAATAATGATTTGTCTGGGAACCAATGATTTCTTTTTAGTTCATGTGTTTTAGCATTTCTCTGAACACATTTTGAAAGGAAAAAAAAAAAGAAAAAGAAAAAACATTGTTAATAATATCCCTATTTCACTCTCTGATAAGATGAACATATTTCTGGTTTTCTAATGAATTGGAAGTGGTATGCTTGCCGCATTAAGGTGATTATGTCATGAAAAGATATAAATGGGATGCTCTCTCTTTCCTTTTTATCTTATTGGTAAGTGATTCAAAATTATGAATTATATGATCAGGCAATTCAAGCATGGATTTGAATGAGATTGAGCCCATTCTGAAGTAATTTTTGCCTCATTGAGCTTATATTGCCTCAAGCCTGTTGACTTGCTGTCGAATGTGAAACCAAGCGACAAGATTGTTGATAATTGTTGTTTGAGTTGCATCGGGTAAAACAATGATAAAAAAATTGCAATTTACTGTTTTATTTTTTTGGGAAATGGGTTGCTAACGTTTGGCAATAGGCGCGTTTGTGGATTGAGCCTTGGATCATAATTTGTAAAAGGAAATTGCAAGACAAACGGGTTGGATTTTTTAAAATTTTGGTAATTTCCAAATTCATATGATAAAATATTACTCTCTGATCATGAAATGATGTATTAAAGACCTTTTTTTTTTTTTCCAAAGAAAAAAATTGCATTCATTAATAAAGTAATAAGCCCATTACATTCAATTCAAGTACAATCACGTATAGATGACTCAACAATTAAACATACAAATGGATCTGAAATTTAAAAGAAACATATTCAAAATTAGATTTTTAAATTGGGATTTCAAGCTCAGATCAACAAAAAAATTACTTCAATACCCCTGACTCTACCTATTCCCACTAAAACCTTTAGCTCCCTCTGTCGTCACCTTCTCTGGCGCTTGAGACAAAAAACAAAAAGGACTACCTGAGAGACTATGGGGGTTTCTGCTGGCCTATACAAAGAAGACATGTACTGAATAGACTTAAAGGAAGCCCACCTGAGGAAGCAGGATTCATGAGCATCGAGGGACGGACGGAGCGCAAATTTCATCCAAATTTTTGACAATAGCCAGGAAAATTTTTTAACCCTATCGGTGGTGAAGGAGCTCTTTCTATGATGTAGATCTGCCAACTGGTGATCGATTTCTGAGACTCCAATATCTATATCTGCACTCTCTTCCCCCTCGCATCGTTTATCATCTCTTAGGAGCCCATCAAAATACAGTATTCGATGAGAGAGCCGGACACCGCTGTAGGCAAACATGGCAAGACTATTGCCATGAGATAAAAACAAACCTATAATAACATAAACAAGAAACCCATGTAAACTGGGAGATAAACAAAGTAGGAAAAGAAATGAAATCCTTAAATATAGACAACAAAAAGAAGAAATTTTAAGAGATCCCTTCCAGTGGCCGAAGCCATCGAAGGAGCTCCCCTTTTAGAAACCTTAAAAGAAGGTACACATACTCTAAAGTGGCTTAGAGAGAAAAGGAAGAGTCACTTTTTGTTAATGTATTAAAGACTAATACCATGAAGATCCACATTACAAATACAAAAGAGACATTTACATAACTTGAAT
Source organism: Vernicia montana (assembly GCA_949750685.1). Classification (NCBI taxonomy): domain Eukaryota; kingdom Viridiplantae; phylum Streptophyta; class Magnoliopsida; order Malpighiales; family Euphorbiaceae; genus Vernicia; species Vernicia montana. The sequence continues at coordinate 7,035 of CATKHJ010114222.1, read as the reverse complement.
GACATGTTTGGTACACCTTAAAATTGATAATATAATTATATTCCAATAATAAGATTTCATTTTTTATTTTAGTACACAAATAATCTAAGGTTACGTTTGAATGCATGAATTTGAATTTGAAATTTAAATTTCAAATATCATATTTTAAATCTATGATTTGAAATATATAAATTTATAAATATTTTATTTGGAGAGTAAGAAATTTGAAATTTTAGATTTTAAATTTGAAAAAAAAAATGGAGATTTTAGATTAAAGATGGAGATAATAAATTTGAAATAATTAGGTAAAAAGGGGTATTTGAAATATTAAGTTTTTGAACTGTTAAATTTCAATAGGTATTTGAATCAAATCTAAATCCAAATTCACTTAATTTTAATGATCCAAATAAGGAATTTGATCCAAATATAAATTTAAGATCCAAATCTTTATCATCCAAACGGACCATAAAATTTTTTCTATTTTTTTTTTTTACATTTGAATAATTCCAATAACTCTAATTTTTATTGAAATAATATATATTTTTAAGTATAATTATTAATATAATCAATAAATTTTATTTAATTGATTGAGGATAAAATGAGATAATGGATATTAAAATAGTTTAGTCCCGTGAAGTGGAGACCTAGAGAGTTTCGGTTAGGAATGTTGAGCACATCGTGTTAGGAAAAGGGGTAGACCTAAACTAATTTGGAAGAGAAGAATATAGTATGATTTAGAGGCATTACAATTATCAAAAGACGTTGTCTAAAATCATTTAAAGTGGAAACAAAAAATTCATATAACTGACTCCAATTAATTTTGAGATTAAATATTAAGTGCTGAATAAAATAAGTGATATAATTTTACCTAAGGTGGTGTTTGGTAAAACTGAAAATTAAGTGCTGAAAATTTAAATTTTGAATTTTAAGTGCTAAATAAAATAAGTGATATAATTTTTAAATAGTAAAATAATTTAAAATTTTAATCACTTATTGCATTTAATATAAATTTTAAGTCAAACATTTTGACTTATCATTTTAAGTGGTTTTTTACTTAATTTAGACTTTTAAAACGTAGTTATCAAACAAACTTAAAACGATTAAGTGTTAAAAATTTTAATTTTAAATACTGAATATTGTTATTATACACCACCTTAATTGAGTTTAATAAATTTTATTTAATTATTTAAAAAATAACTTGAAAATATCTAAGGATTTTAAATTCTATTCCTCCTTTATTCCGATGAAAAAAATGAGAAATAATATAAATAATTAATATTAATGTCATTATTATTTTTTTAAAGAGATATTATATATAATAAGAATGTGAATTGTGAAATATCAAACTAATAATTCTATTATTCTAAAAACAAAAATCTAATAATTCTATTAAATATTATAATTTAATATAAAACAAAAAATAAAACTGAAAATCAAATTTACGACCTCTCATTACCTCAAATATGTGTTATCGTTAGATCAAAATCAAATTTGTATTGTGGTGAATAGATTATGAGCAAGAAAACTGAAATTAATACGAATGATCCTCTTCTCATACCTCTCTCCTTTAAAAAATTTATATGTTAAATAAATAACAATTAAAAAAAAAAAAAAAAAGAGCTTGGCATGGCTTAGTTAGGTTAGTGGGTGGGCATGTGAAACCTATACTGTTGTTAGTTGAACATAATATATATAAGATCATGTGCAAAAACTAAAAACTATGAAATGTTGAGGTCCAAAATAAATATTTATTTTAAAAAAAAATGAAATAAAAAATTTTGTAAATATTATCAAATTATTAAGATTTTTTGAAGATATATTTGTAAATATGAATTTGAACGAATATGAATTTGACTCAAATTCAATCTCTTTCTTTTTAAAATTTTTCTTTTTATATGAAAAAAGAAAAGAAAAATCTAAACCAAAGAAAAAAAAAAAGGTTTAAAAATCCCCAGTATCCATAATATAAGCTAAGAAGTACCCTTCTTCCTCGTCCCTTCCTCAGGTAAAATTCTGTAGCAAAATTCAAGAAAGGGAAACAGAGGTCAGTCCATATTAAAATAATATTTATATATTATATACTAATTATTTCTTTTACTATGATAATTTTAAATTATATTATTTTTTTCTTTAATTATTAGTTTTGTTGATCTTGAGAAGTAATATTGACATGTTTATATAGTTTAATTTGCTCATCTCTCCACATGTGAGAGAAGTGTTAAACTTATGTATGGTATTGGGTCGTTTTCAGAACTGAAAAGACAATAATTTTTTAATAAATTAGGACACTCAAAAAATATTAAATTTTTATAATTTTCTTGGAATTCTTTTTGTTGATTTTGGAATTTGGTTTTATTTTTCTGGTGTAATTAAATAATATACACCATTTATTTGAAATTAGTTGTGGAATTTTTTTTGTTATTTATGTATTGTTAGTTAATTAAATAGACATTAGAAATCTTGAATCCTTTTTTTTTTTTTTTTGTTACAAAAAATTTTGAATCATTTTGATTGTTTGTTTGTTTGGTGTTATTAATTTGCAATCTTTTATCTTAATCATAAATTAATTATTATCTTTATATAAAGTAAAATAATAATTTTTTTTTATTTATTGGAGGCTAAATAGATGAAATAACATTGTAGATTACATAATAGAATAATGCTCTCCTTTAATATTTATAGCTAAATTTGTGAATAGTAGCCATCCACTCTACTAAATAGCATCCATTAGTACTATGACTTACAGATGATTAAATTTCCAAATCCTAATAGAATTTAAAAATTTGTGCATAAAGTGTGTTTATATTTGTGTAGAATCCAGAGCTTCATCCATGTTTGTGTAGAATATTAGAGTTTCATAGATGGCCAGAGGAATTTCATGCAATGGTGGTGATGATATTGCTGGAGACGGAGGCGGCAGCAGCGGCGGTGGAGGCGGAGGCTACATGAAGCTATGCAAAAGAGAAATTTCTTCTATACATTTTCAACCGTTGAATGATAATAATATTTCTTCAGATATATTTTTTGGCACTGATGATATGAATGATATGAAAGAAATAAAGCTAAAAGAAGAGATTTTGGAGTGTTATAGAAGGGAAAGAGCAATGAAGAATATAAGAAGGAAAAGGAAAAGTTGGTCTTCCATCAAAAATTGTTTTGGGTTTTTGAAAGTTTTATTCTGCATTAATAAATTCTAGTTTTTAGCTGCTACTAACCATGGTAGAGTTAGCAAGTAGACCTGTTTATAATTTGTCATTGTAAGAAAGCAATAAGATTTTAAACAATTTAAAATCTCTGTATCTTTGCATTACTTCTCAATCTTCTGTATTGTTTTGTTGCCTAAATTCTTCCAACAAACAAAGATGTTTAGCACTCAAAAACTGAATTCTAGCTATAGATTCTTCCAAGTAAATTGTAATTTTTAGCACTAATTTGGATAAATAGATGTTTTCTGATAAAAATGAAAACAATATAATGAAACAATCTGCCTGACCTATTTTTCTAGGTCTGATAAAATAAAATCTATAAAAGAGGATGCATAAGGAAAGCAATTATCACCAAATACACCCAAATTTCCAGCTACAGAAATTCTTTTCAAACAATGGCTATCCCAGGAAACCTTGTCCTGATATTTAACCAAAAGACTATCGACCAATTGAATTGTCTTTGGAACAGCATCATTTTCCCTGATGAGATTCAGCAACTTCTTTCTCATTGTCATTGCTTTCAATATTGCTTTGCATTTCTAGTAGCTTATGTTGTTCTTCATCAGTCTCTTTTGCTTTTACTTCTGGCACAGGCTTAGGCTTACTTGTGGACTGCTGATACATAATCCCACCTAGCATACAAATGAGAAGCCCTACTGTACCAATGAAAGATGAATGTTTATCCCATATAACCAGATTGATTACTACTGTCAACAGCTTGTTCACCACACCTAAAACAGTATATCCTGTAGCAGAAATTGCCTTCCGGCAAGAAAACCCAAAGAAAGAGATGGATAAACCAAACAAGCAAGATAACCCAACAGGCAGAACCACCTCGAAAGAGTACCAATCTGACTCATCAGTGATTTCGTGCTTTATCTTCTTCAGTTCACCCATTATAAGCAATTCTAAGGGAAAGAGTAGGAGGGCCTCAAGATTGTTGTATAATACAAGACCCCATGTATTTAAACCTATGGTCATCACAACATGCTTAATGTAAACAAAATCTACTGTCATGCTTACCAAATAAGCTAGAGCCCAACTGTAAGCAGTGATTGTGAACTGGTAATCTGTTAGAACATAAAGAACACTCCCACCAAAGATGGTAGCAAGTGAGAACCATGTCTTCAATACTGGCCATGGCTGGTGCAGAAACAGGGTTTCTCCAATAGCAACAAAAATGGGGACTACAGAACGGAATACAATGAAGGTATCAACATTGGCATGAAGTAAAAGTTCACTGTTGGTAAAGAGTGAAAGGTAGAACATAATGGCTGCAGGTAGGAAACGCCACATGGTTAGCACGTCAAGTGGGTCATGCTCCAAGAGTTTGAACAACCCAAATACAAAAACACCTGCAGCACTAGTGAAATACTGCAATGCAGTTAGAGCTCCAGGATAAGGGAACTTCATGACAGCCCACTTGTTGATGATGGAGAGAAGAGATGCTGAAATGCAGTATCCAGCAGCTATACCATAGATAGAGGTTTGATGAAGAAAGTAACTGTACCAGGTTGCCTGAATTTCATTAGCAGGAGATAAGGCTACTGGACCTTTTTGGTTCTCACCAATATTCTCCACATCATCAGACATCTGTAAAGAACTGGTCTAGTTGGGAGCAAAAACATGTAGTCAGTTTAAAGGATAGTTATAGCCAGCAAAATGAGATCATATAGCGAGTGTATAGAAGAATACTAACACAATAATTTTTCCTTTAAACATTCTAAGAATTTGAGTCCACTCCAAGGCCTTGTTAACTATACAACATAAAGCAAACCTAAATTTTGCCGTGGTATACAAGAAACAGCAAAGATGACCATATACTGAAACTTAATTTTCTCCTTCACATCCCACTGTCCACTCTTGAAACATAATAAGCAAGCTTAAATTTGTACTAGAATGTACATATTTCTATATGCAATTCATTGCAAATGCTCAACCTCTCAATTATGTCCATCAATGAAACAAAGATGATTGAATTGAGAAACGGTGAAAAGCTACCATTCTTAACCCACACAAAAGAGACTCAACAAAACCCATTACAGCTTAATAAAAATCCAGTTCCACATTATTGAATTTCTTCAAATACAAGACCTAACTTCACAGAATGAGACAACTGGTCTATCACACATAAAAGCAATCAACTTTCACCACATTTTTAATCACATTCTTCCCCAATTTGCTGTATCAATAAACCAAGTACTAGTGATCCCTAAGTTTCCACTTGATAGACAACTCACTTTCATCTTAATTTGATTTTGTCAACCTTGAACTACCCAAACCATCCAAATTGCACTATTACACTTAACCTGAATTTCATCCCCCTGATTTGTCCATTTATTTCAGTGTTGACTAAATCACTATCATAACCTACTCTTTTCAATAGTTTATTTCATCTATTTTCACATCAAAATATCTAATTCCCACTCTCTTTCTAAGTCATGTCATCATTTCACCTAATTCAGATTCTCAAAAACAATTATTGACATCATGAGCCAGAAGATTAAAAACTCAGAAATCTAATTACAAAATATAACACTAAAACATTGGGAATAACTAAGCTGAGATTAGATTAATGGAGGTTTTAGACTAATAAATTGAAAATTGAAAGGAATCTCTAATTCAATTCCAGCATTTTCCCGGAAACCAAACAGAAAATACACATTGTTCTAATAAAGAAAAAAGGAAAGGAAAGGAATCGAAAACTGACTCTGGATCTCGCAAATTTCTTGCTCTGAGCTTCTCCTCTGGCAATGAATCGACAAATTCGAACCGACGTCGTTTATATAAAAATGACTTTTAAGATTCAAGTTTAGTAAGTGTGGACCGCAGAATCAGAAAGTTAATAACAATCCATAATTGGGTAAAAATTCCAATTTATATATTGCAAGGAAATTAATATATGGAAATTTTAGAATCACCATTTTAATAATTTTTTATAAAATTTACCAATTTTAACACATATATTAATTCACTTGTGATTTTTTTTATAAAAAAGTACAAATTTTTTAATGTATTTAATTAAATAATTAATTAATATTAATAAATGATAAAAATTGAAAAATTTACGACATATGTCATATTTTTTATATTTTTAATATTTATAACCTTTCAGTTTTTTTTAGACCTTTCTAATTACTTTTTTAATTTTTTTTGTTTTATATTTTTATTTTTAATTTCTTAAATTTATTTTGTAATGGATCATTAATTTAATATAATTTATAATGATTTTGAATTAGTTCAGTAAATATTTTATGATTTTCCTTTTGAAAAATTATATAATTTTAACATTTATTATTTTTTTAATTTTCTTGAAAAATAAAATTAAATGTTAAACAGTATTAGATATTAAATATTTGTTAAAAGTATATTATTTTTTATTTAATGTATACTGTTTGTGTAACTTTTTATTTTGTTTAAAATCCATGATTTGTACAAACAATGATAGATATTAATTATATTGTAGAAGTATACTGAATTTTATTTAATGTATTCCATAAATTAAATGTTAAATAATATTATATACTTATTATTTTTAAGAAGTATATTGTTTTTTGTTTAATATATATTGTTTGTTGTGATTTTTTATTTTTTTTCAAAATTCATAACTTATATAAATAGTAGTAGATACTAATTACATTGTGTAAGTATATTGAATTTGTATTAGATATTAATTTTTTGAGAGAAATATATTATTTTTTGTTTAATGTATACTGTTTGCTGTAACTTTTTATTTTGTTCAAAATCCATGATTTGTATAAACAGTGATAGATACTAATTATATTGTGGAAGTATACTGAATTTTATTTAATGTATTCCATAAATTAAATGTTAAATAATATTATATACT
>CATKHJ010114213.1:0-25818 GCA_949750685.1 Vernicia montana | reverse complement strand
AAATAGGCATATTATGTAATAGTTGAAGATATCTGATTATCAAAAAAAATCCAGTCTTTTTTATTCCTGGTGGACTCCAGAAATTATTTTCCTTGTGGACTCAAGGTTGTTTAAGGCATAGACGTGTTCTAGCCTTGTTATCTTCGCTTCCTCGCTGCGTCACTAATTCTTAGTATATTTTACTATTTTTATTGGGTTTATTCTACCTTGCTTTTGAAGGCAGGCAATATTGGATTATAACATCACTGGAAGCTCACAAAACCTAAATAAATCCTACTCTAGTTTTTAGTGATTAGCTATCATTCCACTGCCAAAACTTGTTTTTATTTTTTTATTTTTTTTATTAATTAGGTATTCAAACTCATTAATTACTTCACAGTTCTGATTACGATTTTAATATTATAAAAAACATATATTTTTTTTTACTGTCATTAGCTGTGTTTTTGCATAAATTTTTCTGATACATAAGAAATTTAAAAAAGGTGATCAGGATTGCTAAAATTTGAACTCCCAATTTCACATATACCGCAAGAAAAATATTCAATCACCGAACTATGAACTATATATAGTACAATAATTAATTTTTATGCATATATTACAAAAGCAATAGGGCATACCTGCCATGCTTGTAGCAATTTATTCCCTGTCAATATATATATATAATTACTTTTTTTAGCTTCAAAAGGCATAATTGCCATGTACATACATATATAGAGAGAGAGGAAATGAAGGATACAAAATACATACTAATATTACTTGTTTGGTATATATAAACCTTGCTAGTTTATCACTATTTCTTAGTGATCATCACTAGACAAATTCCTACTACGTTTTACCACATGAATTCAACACACAACACTCCATATATATTTATATATATGTTTTAAATAATATGAGAGAATTAAACCGAATATTTTTACCATGCGTCTGAATCAATTTTCTCGAGCTTGAAACGCTCACGAACATAAGAAATGTAGCTTGCAGCCTTCATATCCACATTTTCATCACCACCATAGTCATGGAAGCTTCTCTTGTGAGCATCAGACACCTTCTGGGTTGATTGGCTAATAGGAAACTCCATGGAACTATAATTATTATAAGGGGCATATGGGCTAGGACTAACCTTGCTACTATATTGTAGTGGCATAGTAGTTGGTTGTTGAGCACTTGCCACTACCCTTTGGACTGATGAAGAATTTGAATGGCTCTGGCCATTGGAACTACCCATAGAACCAATTGGGCTATATGGGCTAGGACTAACCTTATTGAAGGTACATTGCAATGACATAGAAGGCTTATTGGTATTTACTCTAAGGAAAGACTTGGCCTTGGCTAGCTTACCTCTTATGAACCCTCTTCCCTTGTGATTTGTTTCCATTTTCTTGGATTTTCTAAGGAAAGACTTGGCCTTGACTTTCTTTTACTATGTAAGACTTGAACAAAAATCAAGTGCCTATGTCCATTACAAGAGGCATTAATGTGCTTATATATAGAGTGAGATTAGTATCTAGTTATGAAAATAGCAAATATGCCTCCTGAAATTTTGGTAAATTAGACAATTGCCCATCTTAGGGTGAGGTGTTTGGTTTTGATTGGATAATGAGTACTAAGGGATGCTTTGTGTGAATAATTGGGCAAAAGTTATTTAAGATAGATTTGATATGAAAACATTTAGTTGGCCCACCGCCCTTTCAATCTCTCTAAGGTAGTGTGTATAGTTTGGATTATATTCCCCCGTTCATTGGCTCAGCTTTTAAACTGTTTTTATTTATTTTTATTTATTGGATTAGGGAGAATTTGGAGTTTGATACCTTTCATAACTACCCACATTAGATATGCCCATCTTTTTCTTTTGAATGTATCTATCTATGGAGAAATTTTTAGATAAATTAGTTTCACCATGTCAGATTATGAACTACTAATGATTATCTAACACATATATACCCATAATTCAGGTAGTTAATTTTCATATTCATTTTATGAGGTAGTTACTGTTTAACATGAAATATCATGATTGAACAGTTCATAATCTGACGTGCTGGACTAGGTTTACCTAAAATTTTCTCATATGTATGATTTCTTGTTACGTTGCTTCAAAGATATTTGAATTCAACTGTTGAAAGTTTGATTTAATCAATTATTTGTATTGACGTGACTATAAAATGAATGAGAATCTATCTAACAACATAAAACGCGTTAACCGCCTTTGAGGGTCCAAAACCAAAAGTTATTTGAAAGGGAAGCAATTGTATGTGTATATTAATGAATAAATTACTATAATAAGATTCTTAAAACTTATCATAATTAAATGTTTCAAAATTCTTTTTTATCAAAATTATGAAATTTTTGTTACATTTTAATTGATTATTAAAATTTCAATTTATCTAATACTTTCAATGTTTCTAAAAATTTTAAAATGTTATGTACCTTAATCATTAAATTTTTATTATTATTATATTATAAAGTACTTTAAACCTTCAAAATCTTAAAAGTTATAAAATTAAAGTGCTAATTATTACAAATTTCAGAGGTATTATAACCATAGTTTTCATATCCGGCTTGATTTTTGAATCTGTGAAAGCAGAGGATCACGGGTTAAAGGTTTAATTGGAGTTAAATCGAAATTTTAAATAATATCATATATTTATTATTTATATATTAAAAATAAATATAATATACTAATAAATATTGTTTATACCAAATGTTTGTTGATATGCATAAATAACGCATATTATATGTTTTGAATTAACGTTACAATCAATTGAATTCTAAGAATTTCAAATAAAAAGAAAAATAACGTTAATTACACATTATGAATGCTCATTACGGAAGGTACTCGGTTTATAGATGACCCAGACTAATATGTGGACCAATTTTCAATTTTTCAAATTGAATCAGTCAGACCGATCCGAATTTGACAATAGTTGTAACAATTTATCCTATATTAATTTAGGAAAGAATTTATTGAAAAGAATGTTGTGTTCTAGTGATTAAGCGTGGGTTCCAAATAAATTGGTGAAGTTATAAACAAAATTAGCTAGAAAAGGTAAGCTTTTGCTTAATTAATTAACCAAGGAGACCGTCTTTAATTTTATGTTATATATTCTTCAAGATTCTTAATGGATTAATTATTAGTAGAATTATATGCACATATGAATGTGATCATTAATTCTTTGTTTTCTAAGTATTTTTATAATACATTTGAAGGAATATTCTTACATGAGATCAATTGATATTAGGCCTTTATTAATTTATTTATCTTATTTTTAATTTTGCTCCGATCTCTCCAATAAAAATTGCAAAATAAATATTTTTTTTCTAATATTGAAAATTGTCAAACGGGAAAAAGGTTATATTTAACTCTTAATAATTACATCATCAATTTAATAAATTTTTATATTTTTTTTATTAAATTAAAATATAAGTGTGTCTATTAATGAAACACACTGAAATTATGTATTGATCAAATTAATTTTAGTTTATATAATTTCAGATACAATTACCATCCTTTTTCATGGGGTGGAATCGAAATTTTGAATATGAAGGGACGAAAGTCGAAATAATATGAGGATATAACTGAAAAAATTATAAACTAAAAAGGAATTTAACTTATAATAAAAGAAATTCTGAGAGGCCAATGTATAATATTTTAAAACTTTTAGACTAAATTTTAAAGATAATTTTACAATTTTTCAAAGGCTTTGGCCCGTCAGTTGTATATAGTTCCACCCCTGAATCTTTTTTTTTTTCTTTTCATGGAAGTGAAAACTAAAAATTAAGACTTCTAGGCCTGCCAAATAAGACCTAATGCCCTTATTGAATTTTCTTTCCATATGAATTTAAAACACCACCTGTTATACTTCAATCTATACATTTACGAATTATTTATCAATTTTTTTAAAAAAAAAATATCAAGAATATTTATTATAAGATAAATACTGCTGAAATGAAGATTCCGATTCCTTAGATATAAATCGAAAGCATGCCAAAGTGACACTAGGTTTTAAAGATGATCTCTTTGTTCTTGTACATGCATGGAGTACTCCCACAGTCCCACTGCTTCTTCGCTTTGAGATATATGAAAGATTATTCCTGAATTACTTATAATAGTTATTCAGCCATTGAATTGATCATAATGTAATTGCTAAAGTACTTGTTTCATATAGAAATAGCAATAATTAAGACCCATCCTCATCTTGTTCTGAAATCAAAGTGATCAACACATGAATGAGAAAAAAACAAAATAGGTGCTAAGCTTGAGTGAGACGGAGGAGATATTCTCATTTTATTTTTCTTTTTAAATTTTTTTAAGGATTTTTTGAAATTATTAGTTATACAGGTGTTTTCTACGGTTACTTTATTTTTAATAAAGTAAATTTACTTTATTTTACTTTACGAAAAATCACATTTTTCTTATTTTTTCGTAATTCTTTTTAATTGTGAAAAAAATTTTATTTTTATGAAAATATGACTTATTTTGTACAAAATAATAACTTTACAAAAAAATGACTAAATTAATAAAAAAAATAATTTCATTGATTAACTTTATAAAATTAAAGAAATGAAGTAGAAAAATAATTTTGATAATTAATTTTACGAAATTAACGAAATAATTTCATTAATTAACCTTACGAAATTAATGAAATTAACTTTATAAAATTAATGAAATTAACGAAATGAAATAAAATTAATGAAATTATTTTTATTTTTCGTTAATTTAGGAATTTATTTTTAAAATTATTGTTTTGCACAAAATAAGTCATATTTTCATAAAATTAAATTTTTTCGCAATTAAGAAAAATTATGAAAAATATAAAAGAATTGTGATTTTTCATAAGAGAACTATTTTTTTCGTAATTACAAAATTATTATTTTTTTTTTTGTTAATTTATGAACTTTTTCGTAAAATTATTATTTTACACAAAATAAATTATATTTTCGTAAAATTAAAACTTTTTTCGCAATTAAGAAAAATTACAAAAAAATAACTTAATTTACGAAAAAAAATATAATAAGATTGTGATTTTTTTTAAAAGAGTCATTTTTTTCGTAATAGTCAATAAAACAAAGTAAGTCTACTTTATTAAAAAAAATAATCATAAAAAATACCTCTATATATATATGTGTGTGTGTGTGTGTGTGTGTGTGTGTGTGTGTGTGTGTGTGTTGAGCAACATAAGATAATATCATGGAACAATTTTCGTACAACTTACTAAGTCTACCTCTCTAGTTTAGTTAAATACATATCATCCACACTGAATTAGGGAATTCATAAATAACAAAAAAAATCTTCATTTATTAGTTATATATTTTTCAAGTATTAGTAGAAGGTGAATAAAACTATTCTTAGATCGCTATATGTAATGAGTACATATTTCTAGTTGGATTTCCTTCCATTTTAATAAAAATAAAAATATTTGTTGTTGGATTTGGAGAATGTGAAAGATTTTGGGAAATATAAAAATGTATCTATATTCTAACTTAGGTAAAATATCATATGTAAGTATATTTTGGCCCAAAAAAAAAAAAAAAAAAAAACACCCAACTTTAAAAACTAGAGATAATTCTGTTAAGAGATAAGGTGTTCAAATCTTGAATTAGGTGGATTCTATGATTTGTGGATTTAAATTTCGATATACTCTTTTCACTATTTACCACATTTTAATTAGAGTTTGAATTTATTAAATTTTCGATATCAACATGACTATAATATCACTTACTCAAAAATTATAGATATTTCAAATGATCCCTTTTTTTTTTTTATTATTATCTGTATTGTGTTCTTAATATTAAAATCCATGTGCCTTATAGTTATAGCTATTTCAAGTGATCCTTTTTTTTTTTTTTTTTAGTTATTTGTATTGTGTTCTTGATATTAAAATTTATGGAACCGTACATATGTTGCTTATAAGTGGATAAATTTTAGGCTTATAAGTGATCCTTATAAGAAAGTCCATACTTATTGAAGTTCATGAATTCATACATACGAGACTTGTAAGTGGATAAATATTGAAATCTATTTGCATAAAATCATTTGACTTATGCTAGATACAACATCTACTTACTTATAAGTCTAATGTGGGATAATCACTTGAAATCTTTTATGGGGAAGCTAATTTCTACATTGATTTAATTTTATGGTCCTGTTATTGGTAATCTAATTAGGAATGACAACAGGTCGGATACGGGGTGAATTTTGTAAAATATGTACCCGAGCTGTTTAAAAAATAAAATATTCACTCCACTTCAGGGTGGAGCAGGTATATCCGTTTATATTTCTTTTTTTATTTTATTTTCAAAAAAAAATTATTTTATTTTCTTATATATATATATATATATATATATATATATATATATATTTCACATATAAAATAAATTATAAATTTTTAAAACATATAAATTAAATACATATAATATTAAAAAAATAAAAATATGTATATATAATATATAATCGGATCGGGTTATACTATTACCCGAACCCAATATGAATCCAACTCGGATATAAATTAAAAAACTCGTCCCGTCACATTTACTAAACGGGGAGGATGGGTCAAAGTGGGGTGGGCCGGATAAAATTATCATCCCTAAATCTAAATCTAATAGCACATCTTAATTTATCTTTTTCTTAATTTGGAAAAATATCAAAAATTGGTAGAGTTATGAGACATTAGTAGGACAGCAAGGTCTTAAATTTGCCAGTAGACTAGATACAAAGAATTGCAATTGCATGTGCAAGAATGAAAGAATAATAGATATTTGCTATTAGGCTGCAAATGCATTTTCATCAGCAAAGCACTCTTGACCCACTGATGATGAAACCAGACAACTCTTGTTGACTTGTACTCTATTGCTTGTATTAATAATCAATTTGCAGATTTTCAAAGATGGAGGCTATAGCTGAGAGGACCCATGCATATTAAGTTATTAACTCAATACAGAGGAAACTGAATCGATGTCTATTTACTAATGCTGGTCTAATAATCAAATGTTTGATACATAAAATCAGAAGTTAAATGAGTTTGAACCTTGATAATCTCTAGAAATTCAGACACCGACAGTCTCCTTTCCATTGAAAGTTTCTTCTTTTCTTCTGTGTTTTTACTGTTTATGTATCAAGCAGTTTACAAGGCAAAGCACAATTTAGCATAAGTAGAATTAAACAACATTTCCATGCCAGTAGGAAAATATGAATCAATTTACTATCAAATGTACAAAAAGGTGCCTTCATATTCATATATAGAATTGTACAGTGATGTGAACAAGAAATACAAAAATCAACTAGTCTTTTAACTTTTAAGAGAAAAAAACAAATTTATATGAAGTTCATTGACAAGTCAAATTACCACTGACCCCACTCTCTGTATTTTCTTCATTTTTTGTTTCTTTTTCCATGCAGAGATTCCAATTTATTTGGAGTATTTAATGGGTATACCTTTACCCTTTTGGCCATACATGCATTTGCTTATCTATGACTTGAGTCTATGATCTTTATCTGAATCTTATGGCCCTCAACTAACAAGATTGCCTAGAAAGCAAAATGACACAAATCTAATAAAATCAAGAAACATCTCAAAAATCCATTCCGTGACAAGTTATATAAGAAACTAATAGCACTGAGATAATTAACTTCCACTTGCCTCCAAAATTTATTAGTCTGAAAGGTGCATTTGTCTAGCAACATCACTAGAAGCTCAATGTTTAATAAATGAAAAAAGGAGGGAAGAAAAAGGAGAAAATACATGCATACAATACCTTAGTCCACACAATTCAGTAGCATCATAACATTCTCACAACAATTCCAATAGTTTAGGAGAATAAATCCTCTGTTATTTTTTGCATTTAAAGCATTTGATCACAAGGAAGAGTCGAAAATGGCACATATTACTCCCAGGAGAAGGAAAGTGTCTGGAGAGATCCACTTGCAGATGACCCATCAGGTCCAATCTGAAACATATCCTGGCTATGAAGATTGACATTGCTACTGCCATCAGAGACCAAAACAGATTCAACTGGCCCACTTTCCATTCCAAGACTATTGTTAAAGTTCAGGCTCGGGATCAGTGACTGAGCTGGGGGGTTCAGGTCAGGCTGCACCATATGGCTCAAGCCAATCTCCCGAGTCTCAGCTGATGGAGATGACAGAAGAGAGAGAGCACGGTTCGAGTCAATGACCCGGTTTGCCCCATCAGAGAACATTTTCAGGCTGCTGCAGCTACCACCTAATGTTGAATCAGTATCAAGAATAGTTTGACAAGCAGATTCTCCAGGGAGTGCAGAACTAGTACATTGTAAGAATGGGAACTGCTTTCCACTTCTATAGCCATGAGATAAGGATCCAGAAAAAAGGTTTTTTCCACTGCTGAAGTTTAGTGAGGATTGACTAGTGTAAAGCATTGGATCATTCTCGGGTTTGATGATCCCAGTCCATGCAGAGCTCTCAGTGCCAGTCGAGAATATTTGGGAGCCACCAAACTGCAAATATCTAGTACCTGCAATGCAGAATTATATATATACATCAGCAATGCTCAACACCTCATTTTTTTAACCTCTTCCCAATTCGATGGTTAAAGAGTTACTGAATGGGGAAAGAGACAACTGCCCAACAGAAATTTCTTGAAGTCCGGAAATCGAACCTTGGTGATTGGAAAATAACCTTGCAGAATTTACAGACATTGAATCAGGCTGTGGCTTCCTTCTACGCCTGTTATGTCCATCAAGACGTTTCCTGCAGCTTCGCTTTCCTTCGTCAAACTCCACCAAGGAATGAAACCTATTATAGTGACATGCAAAGCAATCAAAATTTTACAGTTTCTAGAGATTTTGCAATAAAAATATTATCTTTTTGGGATGAGTTATCTATCAAATCCCCCCCACCCCCGAAAAAAAAGGTCTGGTTCAAGGAAAATTAGAGCTGCAAATGTAACACTAGAATATCTATTAGGCAGCTCTGTCATTATGGCTCCAGACAATGTTGAATAATGTAACACTCAAAGAAAATTTAAGATCCTTCTCGCAATCCTTATTCCAACTCAAATCTAAGCACGAAAGATCAGTAGTCAAATTGAAAATATTTCAAGAAATGCCTCTCTTTGAATCCATGGCTGTATCCTTTGGACTTCTCTTTAGTGGCAAAGCATGCATTTGCAGGACCAGTTATCACAATCATCACTGACTTACTAACTACTCTCATGGTAACCAAGCATATTGTAGTCTACTAAAACTCTTTTGGGAGGTAAGTTTATTGGGATGTTGGAAAACCAAACAGAGTTTCATATGTAAAACTAAGAATGCACCTGAAACTACAATTATGGCATCTATATTTAGAACCTAAAATAAGGTGTTCTATATCCGTGAATCTAATGGAAAAGTCGAAAACTCAAGGGGACAGCAAGAAAACATGAAGCCTAAGCAGTTAGGTGGCCAAGACTACATACAACCATGAAGGAAAAAAAAATAAATGCTGCATTTTTAATTGAAGTTTTGCCAATCAAAAACTGCAAAGCATGTTAGTTCTTACCTGCTGCACTGCTGGCAAAACCGTTGCTCCTTACCTTTAATAAAAACTTTAGGGGTTTTAGAGTGAATCTCACATACTTTATGTCTTCGATGATAGTCCCTGCATTTGCTAAGGTCTGAAGTGCATCCATCAACCAAGCATGAAGGGACTTGAGCTCCATTAGTAGGTGTTCGGACTCTTTTCAATGAGCCCGATGATGATGACTCCATTAAAGAATCCCCTGAACCTGCAAATTTCTCCACCAACTTGTCCTCCAATTCACCTGAATTCCCAAGTTTCAAGTCCACAGAGCAATTCTCTATAGCTTGATGCACTTCTAAGCTATTAGATAAAGTAGTTTGAGCAATGTGAAGAATGTTTTGGTTTTCCAATTCAGCTAATCTCCAAGGTGTCTTAAGATTATAGCCCATAGAACATCCTTATCTTGCAAAGATTGTTCTCTCTCTCTTTCCCTCTCTGCCACACTATACTTCTCCAAGTGATCCACCCACCTAGTCAATCATTACACAATCATTAATAACACCAAAAAACAAGACTAAATTTTTATGTTTCAACTAGAAGAAATTACTCTATACCTCATTTGTTTTCAAAGTTAGATGACAAAATATCCATCCAAATAGACTTTGTGTGTTTAACTTGGGATGACAGTAACAGGAAAACTTTCCAAGAAACAATTTGAGGGAAAATGCAGGAAAAAAAAAGGCCATGATTGTCATTGCACTTTAACAATAAAGTGCAATTTTAATGCTATTCAAGCACTGGATACCTGTCACATCATGCGAGTCAGCACCCTCATCCCAGCCACAAGAAGCTTTGAAGATATTTCTTTCAGAAAAAAATAATTCCACGAATCATTTTGCTTTCAAACACCGAAAATTCAAGTTCATTTGTGGACAGAAAAAAATACCAAGCCTAACAAGCTGATTATAGGCCAGAAAGATTACATCTATATATATATATATATATATATATATATATAGTTTGTCCTAAAGATAATTATTTTCTAATGTGTCAAGGCTCTTTATTAATTGAAGGAGAGATTTTTCTTGGTAAAAAGTTGCCAACGCCACTTTATTCTGGCAACAAGGAGAACCACATGTATCACTAACTGTTACTGTTTGAGATTGCTTTTGTAGTGTGCTTTTATTTTACAAAAACAAATTTTTATTGAAATATACAGTGTCTTAAAAAAAAACCCAGAAATTAACACAGGATTTTGTAATTTATAAGCACTACAAACCAAAAATAGATATAAAGAGCAAAAATTTAATGATGGGTACCTGAGAGAACCCAAGAAATCAAGCACAGAAGAGGCAAAAATCCAGTCTTTATGTGACCTCCAGGCTTTCAAATTGCAGAAAAATCTTGAAAAAGAAGCGGGAAAGGAAAGGACTGCAAGTTGAAGTATAACAACAAGCAAGAATTGGAAATCTAAAATGGTGGTGTAAGCAATTAAACCCAAATTGCATATGATAAAGAAGGACAAGAAGAAGAAACCATTAATTTCCTGACAACAACAGTTTGATGAATAGTCTTGAAACTTAAAAGAGAAAGAAAGAGTATAGCTTTGTATGGCAAACCTTGAAACAGGAAAGAAAGCAGAGGAACAATTTTTTAAAATAATAAAAAAATAAAAAATAAATTAAAAAAAAAAAAAGAAAGAAAGAAAGATTGGGTTTTATTGTGAAAATTATTGGAAGTGACAAGGAAAGTGGATAATGTATTCAACTTTGGAACCGTGTACAAGGGAAAAAGAAAGAAAAGAGAGATTGAAAATAGAAAGGAGGTGACTATGAAGAGTAAGAAATTTGCTCTTTCCAAGTCTTTTCCCCTTCCTTTTTAGGCTTGTGGCCCTGTATTAGGAAGAGGGGAAACAAGTAAAATAAGTTAAAGAAATGATAAAAAAAAACAAAAGCTAAAAAAAATGAGTGGCAAATAAAGCGACAGGGTGTAGTTGCTTTCAACTTTTTAGTTTTTAGAGAGAGAGAGAGAGTGAGAGGGATGAGAAAAGTACAAAGGGAGTGGGAAGGAAAGGAAGGGTAGTATGAGTTTCTTGTGTTTCACATTCCATAATGTTTCTTCTTGGGGTCTTGACTTGAGACTCTTTGGTGTTTTTTGAGTCTTGAGCTTTGTTATTATGGGAACTCCCCACCACAAGTCTTTTGTTGGTGTCTTATCTTATCCGTTGGATTTTGACTCTCTACAGTTTTCAAGGATTAGGGTTTTAAGTCAACCCAAACACAAGTATTGTCTCATGGACAATAAGCAAACTTTCTTGCCATTTCTTTTTTCATTTATGGTATGTTTCGTTGGAGGGATGGAAATTAAGAAGGAAAGAAATGATAAGGTGGAATAGAAGGATTTAAGAGGGAATGAACAACCACTCTTCTCTTTTGTTGTTTGGTAATGGAGAAAGGTAAAGAAGAAACGTGAATTTTATTTGTTGTATATTGACTAAAAAGTCAATAAGATATTTAAATTTTTATCTATAAATTAAAGATAAATTTGTAATTATAAAAATATTTTCTTTTCCCCCAATTTGGGAGGATATAAAATTGTGGACCTTATGAGAAAGAAATGATTGAGTGTCTTCTTTTCTTTTATTGTTTTCCTCCAACCCAACAAAAGAAAATTAATTATCTTCAATTGCCTTTCTTCCACTCCTTTCCCTTCCACTTTTCCTTCAACCCAAACATAGGCTTAGCTTAATTTTGCATACCATAATCTTACTATTAAAATTTCAAATTCAAATCTCTTCTAACTTATTGGGAGCCAATGAGACTTTAGTTTAATGTAAATATCAAAGCTGAAATCTTAAAAAGTTGAAAATTCGACTCTCGACTCTCATGTTTGCTTTCTGTTCATATTAGGTTTTAAAGTTTTTTTTAACCTATATTAGGTTAGAATTTAAGTTTTTTAATATCTCTATTATATATAATATCATTGATAAAAATAAATATTGAAAAAAATGATAGATACTAATGAATAATTTGAGAATTGGGATTTGAGAAATACGAAAAATGAAAAAAAAATCATAATTATATCTTTTGAATTTTTGATCTACTAATAATATGGTCAAGAGTGGCTCACAAAGATACATGGAACTAGTTGTCTAGAGAGACTGATCAATCAAATATCTTAATCAGTACTTGTCTCTTACTTGCATTGTTCGGGACTTTCAAATCCTATTATCTTGTGTTATTTGTCTCTTACAATACGTTAACCTTCAACTGTGTTTGTGGGGATTTGGCCAAAAAAAACTCTGTGGGGGGCGTATCCTCAACTCCATGCCAAGTGACTCTGTTCATTTTCTTCTTAGGTTAGGATTAACTATAATAAATCCAGAAAAAATTATAAGTGGGAGCAATTAATTTTTAAATTCATACGCAATCATACATACACACAACCCATGAATAGGATTAAGGAGATAAAATATAAGTTGAACTCTTTTTGTTTTTATTTAACTTTATTTTTAATTTAAAAAATAGTATAAAATTACACATATAATTTTAAAATTATATAAAAGGTAAAATACTTGTAAGTTGTAATTTAGTAAGATAAAAAGGCAAATTTTAATAGGGCACATTTGTAAATATGTATATTTTAATAAAGCAATTTTAAAAGTCAGCAAGGGATGCCCGTCCTTTTTTTCTTTTTTAACATATTAGTTTCTAATTTAAATTATCACCAAAAGACCTTATTTGTGGCTAATTTCATTAGTAGTTTATATGATTTATAATAATATTTATTTGCTTACAAGATCTAAGAGATAAATTATACTTCTAATTTATTGATCAGAATTCGATTCTCGAATACAGACTATAAATGAAGATTTTTCATCTCTTAATTTTTAGTGTAAATAGTCTAAATTTTAACTGAATTAGAAAAGTGAATTTAAAACAATGTGCAAAAATTGATCTATAATATTCCGCCACACCACTTTCCTGCTAAATCCAAAAAAAAAAAAAAAAATCAGGCTTCTAATGTTTGTTGTATATATAAAATAATGTGGAGAGGTGGTAGATAGGGTAGTAAATAGTAGTCAGAGGGAATATAGTTTCAACATAAAGACTTTTCTTCTCCCCTTTTTCTCTGCTAGGTTGTACCCTTTATAGCGCCGCTCCGATATGAGCTCTAAGTTACCTCCGGTGGCCTTAGCCACCGGTGGGGATACCCACTCGGTTTCCTTTTGTTTGTTTTTCTCTTTCTCTATCTTATAATAAGGCCGTGTTTTCTTCTTCTCTGGGTTGTTTATAAGAGTGTCAAAAAGGGTCATGACACGCTAACACGATTCACCAAATACGAAAAAATTTCGTATTAGGGTTGAGATTTAGCAGGTTCATGTCGGTAAACAGGTTGACCCGTTTATAACACTGCTTAAACGAGTCGTGTAACGGGTTGACACGCTAACCCGTTTAATTTCATGTGTTGTGTTAGATAGTGTCAATTCAACCCAACTCATTTATAACCTGTATATTTTTTTAGTAATATTAAGAGTTAAAATAGTCATTTATATTGTATTAGAAAAGACAAACAAAATTAATAAAAAAATAAAATGACAAAAAAATAAAAAATAAATAAAATTTTATTTAAATTTATTTAATGATGCTTGTTTGAATGTTTGAAAAAGATATGAAATATGAAATTTTTAATGAATTTATAATTTTAATCATAATTTGATTTATGGATAATATTACAGTTAATTTATGTAATAAATATATTACATTTTTCATGTTATAAATATTATACAGGTTAAATGGGTTGTGTTGGGTTCACGACCCATATATGACCCAATTAAATAAATGGGTTACACGTGTCGTATTCATGTAATCCGTTTAATTTTCGTGTCGTGTTAGAGTGACACGATTAATAAATGGGTCGTTTTCGTGTTAACCCTAATCGTGTCACCTGAGTATATCAACCTGACACGAACACGACCCACCAACACGTTTTGACACCCCTAGTTGTTTATGTCTCCCTTGTTTGGGATCTTTTTGAATATCTGTTGGTATGGCTTCGTCCTTTTGTCTTTCTCAACGGTGATGTCGTTTTTCCTTATGGCCAAGTTCGGCTCTTCTTCAAGTTCTCTTTATTTTTGCGTCTGTGGATGGAAGAGAATAGGGGGGAGAGGAAAGAGGTAGTTGGCGAAGAAGACGTTGCTCTGTGCTGTGAACTGGATCTTGTTTCGTTGGGCGCGGCTTTCTTCGTTTCTGGAGCCTTCTTTTTCCGGCAATAGAAGTGTTGGGTGAAGATCGGTGAGCTCTGTGTATTTGATTCGCCCCCTTGGTGGTGGATTAGCTTGAGAATTAGAGAGTACATGCCTTGGTGGAGAGATCTTGCTTCTTTCTTTTGATCTTTAGTAGTCTCCTTTTGTGTTCCATGGCTACCAGCGACTTGCTCATACAAGCAAGCGGTGACAGGTCGGTTTGTTGGGGCAGAAGACTCTGGTAGGAGTAGAAAATTTAAGGGCATTACTGTCCTTTCATTGGCCTTTGGGTTATTAACTTCTTGAACTCTAAGCTCACATTTTAAAAAATTCCTTTATGAATATGTTTTATTGGACCTCAGATCCAATTGTAATGCCTTTATTAGGATTTCTCTGTGTACTTTGTTATTTGGATTTTTTTAGATTTCAAGCCCATTAATATTATTAACTATCTTCTTTTCGGACAAAAAAATAAATAATGATAGTCATAGGAAAGAGAAGAAAGTGTTGTGATTCCCTACCGAATGAGGGATGAATATCCCATTAGAGATGGGGGGACTGGAACTCTGTCGATATATCAAATCTTTGCCTTATCTGGTTCTCGCAATTCTATTGCCCTAAGTAGGAAAGAAAACAATAAGAAATAAGAAACTTGTTAAATGGTTCAGCACACTGCAAAGGCCTATGCGCCAGTGCATGCCTAACTAGCTAATAAAGAAGATTAGTTTTTCTTCACCAAATCAAGCTACACGAGACAAGTAGATTTCGTGTAAAGTCTACCCAAACGTCACATCCCTACTCTAGAAGATTTATATATATAATACATTTTACCTTTTTTTTTTTAATAGATTTAGAAGATTTTGATTAATCTTCTTACTTATTTTTTGAAGTGGCAAAGGGTAGAATTCTCCGATCGGAGAAATATATCTGACTTCAAGAATTATTTAGAAAATTTATTACCATGTGTAAAGTAATTTTTTTAAAAATTAAATTTTTCTTTCATTGTATTTTTGTAAGTTTTAATTAAAATATTTTAAAAAATATAATAAGTAAATTAAATTGAAAAAAAATAATAATAATGAAAATTCACACAAAATGCGAACTTCACCATTAATTAATAAATAAATAAATAAACTTAGGAGTTAATCCACTTCTCATAGATAAAATTAATATTAAAAAAAAAAAAGTTGATCCATTTTTTACTGTACACCAAAGAAGATGGTCCCCTCTACTTGAAAGAGGAATAAGTTAATAATTTTTTAAAAAGAAAAAATGGTTGTTCTTGATGACTAAGAAAAGTTAATAATGTTTGTTTTGATGACATCCATCCACTCTAATCAATTTATTTAATTAAACAAACATAAAGTTACTTTACATTACATGCTTTATAGCGCCGCACTTGATTTCATTCTACAACTCTGTTTGTGAGGGAATATTCCTTTGATATATATATAGATTAGCTTCTTTCATTAACATATGTTTTTTTAAAAAATATTTTTATTTTCTTTGGTTATAGAGCTTTATGAAAAAGTATAGCCTTTAATAAGAATTCCAACATTCTTGACAGGATAAGAATTGAGGACAAAACTAAAAGCAATAATTGTTATTCACCTCCTTGATTATGAATTATGAGAAGCACAATCACACGAAGCTTGAGGATAATAAGTGTCAAATTCATTTTTCTTTTTAATTTTTGGGAATTTTTAAATTGAATTCCATTAGAATGAAAAGTATGGAATTTTCCCACAAAAACCCAAAAAGATAATCTTATTAACTTTCAGTAATTTCCATGTGCTTTTACTTGATAATTCATCCAAAAGCTTGGACTGCTGTGCAAATTTTGCCCGAAATAGAAATTGTTTAAATATATTCAATTGTGTTAGTGACTTAGTGTTGTATTAAAATAATATTAGATTCCCCTAACAATTAAGTAGACAAAATCTCCAATTAAGTACATGTGAATATGAATGATAGAAGCTCCACCATGCCCACCTGAACAATAGAATTAAAAAGGTAAATCAATAAAATTGATTAATTAAACCGCGAGTGGATTTGTTGCTCTCCTTATTAATCAGAAGGAAAATAATTTTCACCCTCTTTTTACAATATTTTATACCACTATTTTGCACTTTAGATTCCACATTTCTCCATGGTACCATATCAACAAAGGATTATATAAAACAATTGTATCATTCATCTTTCCAATAAATTTTTTTTTAGAGCATCAAGGAAATAGAAAACTCGAATTTAGATCTATTGCTTTGTCGAGAGATGCACTATCAATAGGACGCTTTCTTGTTTTACACATAGGTCAATAAAATTTATAATATAAGGTAAGATGTCAACTCCTAATATTTAGAAGAGTGATTCTCTTAGCATTTGGGTCTACCTATATATAACAAACCACCTATCAGCCCAATTAATCTTTAGCCAATTAATCCAAATAACATCCAGCTGAATATCCAGCCATATTTAACCAATCTATGATGGTTTATGTTCTTTCAAACTCCTATACCACAAAATTTTTTGCTCATCAAATTCTGACTGTAAACGAGAAGGTTACTAAGTGGGACATTTTCCTGACAACCAACCAATTTATGAAACAAAACTGAGGCGTCAACAACCAAGGAGCTGTCGTCACACTATTGGTCAGTTCTTGAGCATAAAGTGACACGTTAAATTAATTTCAATGTCTGCCCCTTTAGCTAATCCCAAAACAAAGAAAATCCAGTTGTCCACTGTCTTTTAAATGAAAAACAAAGCCCAACCGTTAAATGTAACAGGACAATCTCAGTGGTCAGTGCAGTGATAGAATTTTTTTTTTTTTTTTTTTTGCTAAGGTGCAGTGATAGAATGAAGAGAGCAATTTTAGCCCTTTCCGCTAGCGGACAAGTTTTGCTTCTTTTACCTAGACGGAACGTCAAAGCCTAGAAAGGGTCACTTGTGAGTGGAAACTCTTGATACATAATGGTATTATTAAACTAGTTCAAATTGACTCATAACTCTATTAGTTGGTATTTGTGGGTCCATCATATGACTAACAGAACTACAGTACACGTGATGAAACAGTTTTCTAATGAAAAGTCCAGAAAATGACAAACCAGAGAAGGGAAGCAGCATATTATCAGTGGCTAGTAGATTCTCCTTGCTCTGAGGAATGGTTCTGCAATGAATAAACATATTATTAAGTATATTGTTCCCCATCTTTCATATAGTAAAGCGACAAAGGCTTTTAAAGCTTTTCCTAATTAATGGCTTAGGCCATCCAGAATGGGATACGAAATCTCATGTCACGAGGCTAGTAGCCAGAATTCATCACAAGTACAAGACAAAGCACTCAACAAAGTAGCAGGTCAGGTTGACATCACTAGAACACAAATATTAAGAAAATTGATTTTCATAGATTTCGTAGATCTTAGATGAGAAATAATGAAGGTAGTAAAATTATTATTTTTTCATTATTTTCATTCTATAATGCCCCGTTATAATCTTTCAAACATCCTATAGGTGGTTGATTACACAACCTAAGCAGGATAAAGCAGGACCACAAATATAATGTAAAGATTTTCATGCATGTGTGAGAAGGACAACATAATAAATAACTTAGCCATAGACAGAGATCAAACATCTAAAGTCATACGTCACATTAAGCTTTTGGCCTGTCACATCTCATAATGATAAAAATGATCACTAGAATCCTCAGCAACACATCAATCCTATTCATTGCAACATAATGACTGCGTACTCGTTAAATGTTAGGATTCCAGTTACCTAGCCATGAACAACAAATGCCGGACAAAGGGATTTCCTCGCCAAAATAATCTTTCATACAGATTAAGACTTAATATTATGAGGTTAACCAATGTTCAAAAATCATATTTAGCATCTACCTGGGATTTCAGGATCTTTTGGCTGTCACTGAAGTACTGGTTAGGGTGATTAATCCCGGCATCACACGATAAGCCGTGAATAGCTTCAAATGTTAATGTACATGCCAACTGCATATTACCATGTCAATTATGTAAGTCCACATTAAAATGACAAAAAGCAATTGGAAGCAAAATCAAAGGTTAACTGGCAATCACATAACCTGATAATGTCTATTTCGCACTTTGTCCATTACATCCTCTACTGCACCACTGTTTACTCCCATTCTAAAGAGTGCAGCCCTTAAGTTTTCTTCACTGCAATGCCAAATACATAATTTGAACATACATATGGCAATTAAGAAAAAATATCATGCAAGTCCATTATGGGTGCGTTTGGGATTATTGTTAGAGGTTAAAAAAGTACTTTTAGAATTTTTTTGATTTAATTAATTGATTTTTATTATTTTTTATAAACTGTTTTTTCAAACTTGTTTTGGAGAAAAACAACAATTTATCTGCTTCTGAGAAAAAACAATTTTAAAAATAATATAAAATTTTTTTATTGAAAAGCGTTTTTGTGAAACTCAATGCCAAACGGATCCTATTTAAATATGACATCATAAGAAATATGTAAATTTTTTTATTTATTTTAGCATAAGTAATATGAAGTATAATAGATTATCCATTGATGATTTAGAATAACTAATTAGCTCCAGAAGTCCAATCATAGATGTCATCATTTATCGATTCCAAAAGAATCCCATAAACACATTGAACTTGAGTGCTTCAGGCTGCCTTTTGCATGATCTACAAGATTGAAGAGATCAAGTAATGAAAAATGTTGTATTTTGCCTTTGATTAAGAAATCTAAGTCCTAAGAAGCTTAGTGTAAACCAGAAGCTGATGGTACAACCAAATTTAAGGAGTTGGGAGCACAGAAAAAAATCTTCTAATCAGAGTGTTTTGTAGAGGTCATTTCTTTCAAAAACACTAGCCCTCATTAAGTATTTGTTATTAGAATTCTGAGATGGAATGCCCCAAAATATCAATATCTTTCTTAATGGTTGATCATCCATACTCCATAATTTGGAGGTTCTGCAGTCCATATGACGAATTGCAATAGGCAGATGCTAAACATCTGAAAATACCAAGTGATAACAAAATTGAGGATTGCTGATTTTACCAAAGACGAGTCCAAACACTTGCCAAGTTGCATTATTATCTTATACGTCTAATTTCAATACCTCAAACGCATTTAGTTAGTTAGAGAATTGACCTAAAATGTCGATAAGGACAGCCATGGTGATCTCCAACGCCAGGAGTTAAAGTGATGATCTTTTGACAAGAATAAGGTGTGTAATCCTACAATGATAAAAGATAAAAAAAAATACAAACAAGAATTTTAATCAATCATAATACACAGACAAATAGGCATACCTGCAAGCAGAGTGAAAACTTAAGACAAGAATTTTAAAAATACCTGCTAGAATATTTTAATCAATCATAAAATATTCTAGCCTATTCATGCTTTAGCAATTTTACCTTAATTAGAAAACTTAGTTCCAATTTTACCTTAGGCCAAAATTGAAAGTAATTTTATATTATTTTATTATTTATTAGAAGATCAAAAAGTCAAATTGACCCTTTAACTTATACCAAATAGTCAGTTTAGTCTTCAGATTTCAAATCTGGTCAGTTGAATCATTAGTTTAATTAAAAATAGTATACCAAATTTGAAAAATTGAAGACTTCAATTGAAATTTGGGAATTAAATTGACAATCTAATATAAGTTCAGGAGTCAATTTAACATTTTGGCCTTCTAATTAATAATAAAATATTTTATTTCAATTTTGAGTACGATAAAATTGACCAAATTAAAAGCTTAGGATACAACTGCAAAAGTGCGAAAAGGTCAAGGTTTTTTTTGTCATTAAGCCTTCATTTTTCATATCACTATTCTCTTTTACTTTTTATGTGAACCATGCCTAGTCCTAAATACAATCTATTATGACAATTCCAATATATTTAATATCTGAATAAGAAACCAAGCTGATAGGTTCAGTATCTTACCGTTCTCTTTCCCTCTTTTCCATAATTATGGCGTATGCTGTAGGCGTATTCTTTGTCAAACCTCTCTGCACCAACCTACAGCACGTTAAATACAAGGAAATTAATGGTCAACATGTTATTTCCAGTCCCAAATATACAATATCCCCAAATATCGTACTCTGAAATAGCATTGCTAGAGAGAGAGAGAGAGATGCCTCTAATGCACACTATCTTTCAAACATATTAATCATGCATTGTCACACATGTGATAGAAAATGACAGAAACTTAGAGATAAAAACATAATTCTTCCCTGCACT
Source organism: Vernicia montana (assembly GCA_949750685.1). NCBI lineage: Eukaryota > Viridiplantae > Streptophyta > Magnoliopsida > Malpighiales > Euphorbiaceae > Vernicia > Vernicia montana. The sequence continues at coordinate 4,858 of CATKHJ010114213.1, read as the reverse complement.
CCTGCTTTTCTACACTATGGCAACGCATACATATACAATTCAAAATTACAATATGATTGATGCTATTTCCAGAGACACAATTAATAATAATAATATAACCACCAAAAGAAATTGTAATTAAAAGAATTCAATACACATGTTTGGCTAACACTTACCTTGTGGGAGAACTCTGCTTTCCAAAATGCAAGAGCATCATCCAACTTCAAGCCAACACCCTAAAGTATAGATAAAGGAAATGCTTAACAAAATCACAAATACTACTTAAAATAAAAAAATAAAAAAAGAGAGATTAGCAAAGCATATCAAGGACTGCCATATTGAAGCTCTTTGTCTGATTCATGGATCATGTTCTACACTTCTACTGAATTGTAGAAAATAACAGTATAAACTCAAGTATGAGCATGGAAAGCAGGTTTTGTACTTGAAATAGTAATAAAGTGTGTGATCCATACAAATAACTCAAAATGAGGGGAGGGGAGGGGATGGAAAGGAGCCAGCAGAACAAGTAATGCTTCTTAAGCATTAAATATGAACGCATTTATCAAGGCAGAATAGCAATTTATATAAAATAAGATAAAAATACAACCTTGAGAAAAAGACCTAATTGCATCCGCCCTCCATGCTTTAGATGATGATCCTCTCTGAGCTGCAAAATACAGCATAAAACAATAAATGCAAAAAAAAAAAAAAAAAAAAAAAAAGGGAAATCTTGAACATTTATATTGGAAGAACAAGAGCAAGGGGAAGAAGAAAATAATAGAACAAGACAAAATTATTATTAAACTTGTTTGAAATATCAGGACTCCTTACCTTTTCAAACAGGTGTCGCATGCATAGAGGGAATGAACTCTTAGCAACCACATCAATGTCTTTAATTGATATATCAGCAAATTCTTTAGGCTGTAAAGGCAGTCAACCCAATATTTCCTAATTAACTTGAAATTATGACTTAAAGTAACAGAACTGAGCACATATATAGGTATTAAAGTACCTGAGAATAGTCAGGACCCAGATAGCTTGTGCATAGGGCTTCCACAATCTAAAAAGTACCCAAACATTATGACCAACATCACATTTAAAAAATAATAAGACCCATATAATTTATCATGTTCATGATTCAATACTCACAGGAGTTAAGCGGTCCTTCTCTTGTTCTCCGATCATTGATGTCCATTTCCTGCAAACAAAAATCCATCATTGTAAAAATTCAGTACTGTGCAAGAATCCAAACATCATGCCCTACACAACTACGCAAAGATTTTGTTACATGCACCAGCATATGTAAAAATTAAGTCTATTCACTGAATAAAGACTGGTGCAGATATTTGTATCAAATCATAAAATATAAGCTAGCTTTTGAAGCATCAAACCAACAATAATGACCTGTTTGTTAGAACAAGGGCCTTTGATAGAAGACTGCGAAATTGTGTAACAACAAGGGAAACAACCTAAAAAATGAAAGTAGACAAACATCAATCAGACCTTTGACAACCACAAGTTTAAAGGTTTAAGTACAAAAGTTGAACAGAAGCATAGAAATTACCTGATTCATAGCAACATAAGCATGCCCTTTGCATAAAAAAACTCGACGACCTGCTACCAGTTCTGAAACTTCCTCAAATGGTACCTGCAGTGGAGCAGGTGAAATAAACATTACTTATCAAATACGAGTAACATAAGACCAGTATAAGATGAGAGACCATCTAGGATTCAAACAGGGGGAAGCTCCTTGTCAGACATGTCAAATCCAAAAATATGAAACACTAATGAGTCCTTCAATAAATTTCAAAATCATGTCTGCCAAAACAACCAATTGTAAGGATTGACAATGATATTTTCCATCCATTCACAAAGAAACAAAGTGTTCAATGTTCAACATGACTGATAATTTGGCGCAAGGAATTACATCAATCAATATGATGGTGGCACAAACACTATGACTAAAACCATAAATATATATATAAGAAGTGCTTCCATTCTCCTATCATATACCATGACCTCTTATTCATAGATAACTAACACTGCAATTCTTACATAGATGGACTGAAGTAATCAAGCAACAGTGAACTAACCTTGTAAAATATGGCATCAGCTGCAAAAAGGAAAAGGAACAAAAAAGAAAGAAAGAAGAAAGCATATTAGAATTGGAATAACAAAACAAAAACAAATTCTCAGTACTAGGCTATGGAGCTATGACATATGGAGATGAAACTAATCTTCTCCTCAAACTATTTTCCAACATCACAATTTTGGCTCGTAAAAAAAATTATCAATGCATTTTAAAAAAAAATTATGTAATGCTTCTACAATTTAGGGCCCAAATATATATCTGTAAAGTTTCATATAGAATAGCTTCATATGTTAATACATTACTTCTACACACAGACTTTAAGGCTTTTCTATGATAAATATAGGGTTTCGAATATAGAGAAATTAGAGTTTGTTCCAAGACAGAACAGAAAGGACAAGGGAATTAACTTGGAACCACTCAGCTGCTGTGCAAACAAATCCACAAACAGTATCAAGGGGCTCACTTAACTATTATCTGAAAGGAAGAAAAGTATCTTTTTAACTTCCAAATAGGACACTAACTTCTTCCATTTTCACAAGTTAGTGTCAAATTTCAGGGGAGGAACTAACAACAGTGTGTGTGTGTGTAAATATATTTATTCAAAAATTTGGACCTATATGAACACTTAAAATGCTTTTGACAGAGCATCTATAGTAGGCTCCTTCCTAATTGTGTGTCAACATCACAAATTTGGTTTCATAAACAGAATTTCTGACACCTAAAATTCTTCCAACATTGAATCTCATTAAGAAGATGGACTGGCAAAAAAATACCTATGGTCCAATAAGTATTCAGCATTTTGGGTAGTACAATGAAATGTTAATCTCATCAATAATAGAGTCTTGAGAAGAGGCAATATGTCAGACTAGATAAAAACAGCACATAAAGTATAAATAAAATCAGTGATAAACAGAACCACAATTGAGAATGAATGAGATATAGACAATGAGCGTTCACATAATTCAAAATGAAAGGCCAATAGAGCAAACAAGTGATATACGCTCTTACAAGGAGGTATAGGCTGACCAATCGAGCGCACAACTTGAACCAGCTTTTCCTTTATACCCTGCAACAAAACAGGAATAATAGACAAAATCTAATGTTAATTTAAATATTTAAAAAGTGAACAGGCTACGAATGTTTAAAAGGAAGCAGAAATGTGGATTGCAGATAGTAAAATGTATCTTTCAGTTTGTATGAAATTGCACAAGGCAAGCAAACAAATGGAACAGGTAGATGCAACATGATAACCTCATATTCTGCACTTGCAACTCTCTTGTATGGAAGTCCAAACTCTGCCAATAGAGCCCTCTAACAAACTCAAAATCATAATTGCAATCAATCAGCGTCTAAATCAAGTAGGGAAAAAGAAAAAAAAAAATAATCAATCTATATCACCTGAGCTTCAGTGGTCAAAAGGCGAAATCGATTGCGAAAGAGGGCAGTTTCCATGGAAAGAAACCATTTCCTAAGGTCCTCCCTAATGAATAAGTAACAAAATAAACACGATAATAAGTAGAAAATTTAGAGGAGTTATAGCCAAATGATAATTGACGAAAGCTTACGTTCTACAATACACAAGACGCAGAACAAAGTGAGATATAACATCCTTGTTTAGGACTTCAGATGACTGTGGATGCTTCATATTTATTTTCCATAGTTCATTTACCTGTTCAAACAAGCAACGGACCAGATTTGACCAAAAATCAAAATAGAGTTTCATTTTAGAAAGGAAAATTGCTAATTATTACCAATTTTTCCATTTCTTCGGGTTTTTTTCCGCGAGACAATCCATCAGAGATACCTTTAAGAACTGCAATTTCATGCAATAAATTGACATCATATTATACACAAACTCAACCCTAGAAATCGATTTTGCAGAAATAGTAAAGAAGAGTGACCTCGAAGGCGATCCATGGCGTAAAGCTCGAAATCTTCAAGTCTGACTTCGAGAGATGGAGCAGAACGATAGAGAGGAAGTGTTGAAACGACATCGTTAGACGGAGGTTTCCACTGAGGCCTGACGATCTCCATTTTTTCTAAATTTTTTCTCTCTTTTTCCCTATTTCAAAAACAGAATAACCATTAGCATTTGAATTTTTTTTTTTTTTTTTTTTAATTTCTTCTCTAGTCAGTCTTCGCTTGCGCGCCAATCGAGGAAGTGAATTGGCGGGAAACGATACAGTGAATGTTCCTTCTCAGCTGTCAGGTAGGCTCGCTTTGGACCTAAATTGGATTCGTGAACTATTATGGGCCGCAAATTAAAAAGAAAGAGGAAATTACATTATACACTGTTTTTTGGGCAAAAATATCATTTGTACTGTCATTTCATTTTTTATACATTCCTAACTCTTATGTATTTCTTTTTTACGTTTTTTTTTCTTTTTGTTTTCTTTTTTGTGGTAATATGGTTGTACCGTATTTTGTAGGGCTTATTAGAAACTATAAAAGCAAATAGTAATAGGCCACATGATATTTACCAATACAAGACAGTTAACGTATAAGAAAAAGTCTATTCCTCTAAATTTGTGGGTCCCACTCTCAAAGGATAAAAAGAAACCATAGGCACTCTTTCACTATGTCTTGAGTGTATGTTTTCCTTCACTATTTGTCATTAGATTAATTTGTTTTTTAATCACATCCAACGGTCACTATTACTTCTCTAGCTTTTCTTAGATTTATTTATATTGTTATTAATAATAATAATAAAAAATTTATATTTATTAAATAGTTACATATACCAAAAATATACTTAATGTATAACATATTTTGTTTGACGTATACTAT
>CATKHJ010114162.1:0-18844 GCA_949750685.1 Vernicia montana | reverse complement strand
GGATTGACATAAAGGAAGACGACTCTGAGGAGGGTAAAGTTGTTTGACTACTTTAGGAAGAAAATGAATAATTAGAGGGTGAGTTATTTAGATGGACCTGATAGACTCGAACTTTAGACATAACTGATCGAGATGAAAACAAACTACCCATGAATATGAAAAATGGGTTTTGACATGACTCAGAATAGAATTTGAATGACACATTTTTTTCTTTTTAGCTCTAACTTCTGCCCGAGTCGCCCTTTCAGATTTTCAACTCGACGAGCTTACTCTAATTTCTGCCTAAACTGCCTTTTCAGGTTTTCAGCTTAGCGAGCATTTTCTTTTATTGTTATATATTTTTTTTGTTTTGGCAAAAGAACCAAGTGAATGACGCATTTAGGCACAGAGAAAATGAGAATGAGATGCTTTGTCATGTGAACAAAAATGTCTTCTATTATGATTTGGACCGTACCCGAGTCGAGCTGCCTACGTATCCTTTACATCATTTTTCTGTCATTTTCTTTTTAGGGAGAATCAGGTCCATGTAGTTCTGATTATAATGCTTTGAAGATATGAGAAACTACCTATAGACACTGCATTCAGGCAAAGTATCTCTTAGTTGATTTAGGTTGCAAGGATTAGGGGATTTGTTCCCGTCCACGTACATGAGGATAGCGCCTCCGCCGGATATGATCTTTTCGAGTACGTACGGCCCAACCCAATTTGGTCTGAACTTTCCTCTTGGATCGTGCACAGGAGCTCGGATCTCTAAACTACTATGCTTCACTTAGCTGGCTTTCTCTTATCACCCTAGCAGAGCGGATTTGCATTTCAATGGGGAGGACAACCTCCATTCCGTAGACCAAAGCATATGGGGTTGCCCCTGTAGGAGTTCGGACGGTGGTTCTGTACCCCCATAAGGCAGCAGGTAGATGCTCATGCCAGTCTATGTGCTTCATAATGGTCTTCTGCAGAATAGTCTTGATGGTCTTATTGGCAGCTTCCACTGCCCCATTAGTCTGTGGCCAGTAGGAAGAGGAGCGGTGATGCTGCATTCCTTATTTTTAGACCAGTCGGACTACTTCTTTCTGAAAGTTGGAGCCATTATCAGTGATTTTCTTAAAGGGGGTTCCAAACCGATAAAGGATATTGGTTCGGATGAAATGGACCACCTTCTTAAAGTTCAAGACCTGATATGGCGTTACATCAATCCATTTTATAAAGTAGTCTACAGCTACTAGAATGTATTCATGACCACTGGAGGACTTTGGGGAGATTCTTCCGATGACATCTATGCCCCAAGTGGCAAAAGATCATGGAGTTGCTATAGGATCCAGTGGCACAGGAGGCCCATGCTGTAGCTTGGCGAATATTTGACACTTATGACATTTCTGCACATAGTTCGCACAGTCCTCATTCATGGTCAGCCAAAATAACCCAGATTCATGATTTTCTGAGCCAAAGCAATATCGTTCATATGCAGGCTCCTTCCCCACCATGGACCTATTTCATGATCTGTTGGGCTTCTTCTTCAGTTACACGATCGGTCAAGGAGACCACTGATGCACCTGTCATACAATCTACTAATAAGTAAATGTGAGGCAAAGGAAAGTCATCTTTTGGGCAAGCCTTGTTGAGATCCCTGTATTCAACACATACGCAGACTTTTTCGTCTTTCTTAGGGACATGCACTATGTTGGCTAACTATGATGGGTAAGTGATCGGTTCGATGAACTGGTTATCGAACAACTTGGTTATCTCTTCTTTGATCTTCAAAGACCATTCTGCCTTCATTTTGTGCAGCTTCTGCTTAACAGGCTTCATGTATTCGTAGGTCGGGATCTTGTGAACTGCGATGCTTGGGTCTACCCCTACTATATCCTTGGGTTTCCATGCAAAATAATCTGATGAACTTTTCCAAACAATGCCTGTGTATAATGATATGCAGATGTAATGTATGTGATTTTGGATTTTTCCTCTATGCCGATAATTGATTATTTGCCTTTTTCATTTTTATTTATTTATTTATTCATCATTTTTTTTTTGGTGTATCATTCAGGCTGGATTCAAAAAGAAAACACATGAGATGTAAGATGAAAAATTCAAACTTTTCATTATAAGTAGTATCAAAATTTAAAAACAGACTAAAAAGGAAAGTTAGACTTAGCAAATTCTGACTCTGGTCAATTATAGACCCAAAAAGAGAGAAACATGACTCGATAAAGTCTGACTCTAAATTAGACTCAAAAGAAAAGAAAGAAGCATAAGACTCGACAGACTCAGACTCAGACTCAGGATTGACTGGACTCAATTTGATTGATGGACTCGAACAAGGGCACGTCAGCTAGGCCGATGTTCCCCTCAAAGTGTTTAGTCACTGGGTAGGTTCGCTTTTGAATTTGAGGGAATTGATAATGTCCCTAAGGTTGATAAGCACATTGGGTACGGGTTCTGGAGGGAGGATATCTCCATTGTCAATTAACTAATTGAAGATTAAAACTAATTAGAAAGAGATAGAGAAGAAGAAGCAAATTGAATAGCCAATCAACAAGATGCTTGAGGTGTATTTAGAAATGAAATGGAGGGGGGGTATTAATAGGAGATGTGAGGTGGGGGTAGTATAGGTAATGAAATAATGAAAAGACCAAAAGGGGCCTAAAAAGCATAAAAAGGCAGGGGCAAATTCGGATTTGCACAAAAAGGTGAACGGCTTCGACAGGGGGTGGTGGACGCGCGTGTGAGTCACGCGCGTCTGCAAGGTAATGTGGCGGCGTTCGCCGGAGCGTCTGGCGGACGCGCTAGAGGTCCCAGCGAATGCGCTAGCACGTCCAGCGGACGTGTCAATACGGGGCTGACGCGCATCAGGCGCTTCAGTGCAAACACGCGGAGGGTATGCGTGGCATCCGTGAGGCAGGTAGAGCGTCCGCCGATGCTTCTCGCGAACGGCGCGTGGGAGTCTTGCGGACGCGCGTGGGCGCATGGCGGACACGCGGCCGCGTCTCGCGGACGTCCGCGAGCACCTCGGGTTTCAGGCTTCGATTCGGTTTTCGAGAATTTTTGGGTCAGTTTTTTAGGGTTTCGGGTTAGTTTTTGGGCTATTTTGAAGTCTGAAAAATTACCGGTCAGTGGCGGTAAATCTGAAATTAATTATCGGATATTTTGGCAGTCAATTTTGGTGAAAATTCGATCAGTCTTGGAAAGGTGCTGTCTGGTATAGAAAGTCCGGTCGGGGTCGAAAAAGTGTTAGTCTCATTGTAATATTATGCATGAAAATCTATTTTTTTGAGGGGGCGCTGCCCCCTTGACCCCTGCCCGCTAACCAGCTAGCGGGACCGCCGTACCAGCTCTGCGTAGCTCACGAAATTTAACAGGTGTCAAGTTGCAGCAGCATCTTGAGGGTGTAAAATTAAGGGTTCACACTATAATTTTGTAATTTGTTATTCAATGTGATTCAAAGTTATAGGAAATTTATTTTTTTGACTTTAGCTCTGCTATAAAATTTCGATTCTTTATATTTTTTAGTAATTCGGCATTAATATTGCTTCTATGTATATTATAATATTCGATTCAAAATTTTGATTATTTTTTTACCTTAAACATTAAAGTTCAATTGTTTATTAGTTTAGTGATTCAGATTTTGATTATGTATAATTTAATACTACCGAAATTTCTATCAAAATTTCAACAGCATCTCTCGTAAAATCATACTTAAACTCCCCGTAAAACGGATCCATATTCCTGCAGAAAATACACTTCTACCATATAAATTGATACGGGCCACCAAATTTCAAATTTTTGCCTAACAATTCACATCACAACGCAAGCATAATAATACATTAAATAACGATTAAATAATTTTAATCTAAATTTTTGGTACCTCTATGCTATACTATACTATATATACTACATTTGATCTAAATTTCTTTTTCTTTAAAAAAAAATTAGCAAACTTAGCAAAATTGAAAAGTAACAAATTTAGCAAATAAGTGACAAAACTGAAATGCTTCTCGCTCCATAATGACAAAAACAAAATTGAAAAAAAATTAAAAAACACATATCAAATAAATGACTGAAAAAAAAAAATATAACTGAAAAACATATAACTGAACTAAAAAAAAATTTATATTATTTTTTTCATATAAACAAAAATGAAAAAAAAAATATTGTATTTTTTTCACATAAACATGAATGAAAAAAAAAATAACAATTTTTTTTTTATTTTTTTTCATATAAACAGAAATGAAATAAAAAAAATTATATTATTTTTTTCATATAAATAGAAATGAAAAAAAAAGTTTTAAAATTATTTTATTTTTTTCAAATTAACAGAAATTAAAAAAAATTGTTTTATTTTTTTTACATTAACAGAAATGGAAAAATAAAATTATATTATTTTAAGAAACATAAACATAAATGAAAAAAAATTATATTATTTTTTCCTCTCATCTTTTTTCTTTTTCATATGAACATAAATGAAAAAAAATTAGTTAATTCGAAAATTATCCCAGCATTATCTCAAATTTAACAAAAGAAAAAATTAAACAACATTGATGCGTTATTTTATGCAATGCTACCGCAAGTGCACGGGTCGCTCAAGTAATATAGAAGTAAGTGAATTATTGTTCCACTAGGGATAAGTAACAAGTACTAGCTCAAATGTTAATCGTTGTTTAGCGAATCAAAAAGTTTGTGTAATGATTAAATTAAAATAGTGAATTTAACTAACAGACTTAAACTAAGAAATAACAAGTAAATTGCAAAGGATATTGATGATGAAAACTACGTAGATATTAAATCCTCCTAGACCCGATATGCATTTCATGAACAATAATTCAATTAAACCAAACAATGAATTGAATTGGCATTCTACTAATCTAGATTGAAACCTCTCTCGAGTGAATCAATCCCTAATCACTAGATAAAATGCAAGGATTCTCTTCTCAAACATAATCAAATAATTCATGCATTAAGAAACAAAAAACAATAAACCAAAGGATCTTGTAGGTCTATCTCTAGCACCTCAATCAATCCTCAACCCTTATGAGAGTTCACTTCTAGTTAAGCTTTCTCCAGACAATTAACAAGAAAACAACATCTAATTAACAAGTATACAATTACTAATTAGAGATAACAATAATAATCATAAAGATAAAACAAATCAATGAATGATTAAATCGATTAAAAACTATTCAATCCATACAATAGAATCTAGGATTCATCAAATATCTAGGTACATGAAAATTTAGTTCATGATAACAGATAGAAAATAAGAATAAAAGAAGAATGAAAGAGAAATCAAACAATCCATCTCGAATGATTTGATAATCTCCACTTTAATTTTCGATTCTTGATTCGAAACTTGAAGTACTTGGATCTCCACCTTCAAATCTCACTGCAAACCTTTGATTTTTCCTTAAAGAAGTCATCTCCAGTCATAGCCATTCGGAACCCCTTACCCTATCTGATTTTTTTGCTTAAATATCTTGCCCAAACTCGTCACACAGTTGGCCACACGATCGTGTGGTGAGCTGTGTGATAAGCTTGTTACATTCTACACAAATTTCCTTTATCACACGGGTGGTCACACAATTGTATGATGGACCGTGTGACAGGCTTCAAAATATTCAGCTTCAAAGATTGGCTCATTTCTTACACCAAACGATGTCATTTTGGTTTTCTTTCATTCCATGGCACCTTAAACATGAAATTCCAGAAAAGAACTGAAAATCATACTAGAACAAACAGATTAAACTCAATTTAACGGATAAAAACACAATAAAACCAGGGGTAAATATAGACATTTATGCATTTATCAAATTCCCCCACACTTGAGCTTTTGCTTGTCCTCATGCAAATTAAATCACAATAACAGCTAGAAATAAAATTTCCCCTCTAGAGTGAAAATAAAAACAACAAAGTTGGTGACAACTCAAATCAGTAAGGCTCGAAATTCTCAATCAAAAACCAATTCTCAAAAACAGCAGTCAAAACAAGAAATTTTCAAGACAAATTCTACAAACTTGAGGCCTAAATTCCAGAGTTAGAAATTTGAGCAAACAATTCTAAAGCAACAAAAGTTAAAGAAAAGTAGAAGTTTTAAGATTTTCTCCTAAACACCTGACTATTCCCTCAATATTCAGCTTAAAGCACATTTACTTTTCAGTTATTTAAGGAGCCCGACTTGTTTGAACCGTCATACTAGCCTTTTGATGCGAAGGTAAATGTTTGTGACGCCGACCCCCGGTTACTCAGTTAGAACCATGAATCCAAATGGCTACTAGTACTATTCATAATCTCAACCCTTTTGATTAAAAGAGTCAAGAACAGCGAAATATAGGAAAAATTTTCAAAGCTCCTTAATTTACACAATTTCTTGTTTTTTTTTTAGATGTAGTCAAGAAATCTAGGATAATAAATGTTTCTAACTAAGCTCAACTCAAGTAACTAATGGAATAAACTGAAGCTAAAATATGTAATTAAGATTTCAAACTCCAGGCCCACAAAATAAGTCATTTCAAAGTCCTAATTATGATTACCGCTTTCAACCCTTAGCAAGAGATTAAGTCAAACGAGCCAAACATCAAAAGTCCTTGCCATAAACCAAAAATAAACACTAATTTTGAACTAGAGAGGGTCATTTAATTCACACCATTATAATAATTTAACTAGCTTAAAGCAAAATAGGGCAAATAAAAGAATGAATAAATGAATAAATAAATGAACACCCCTCCCCCACACTTAAATAACATATTGTCCCCAATGTGTTAGAAACAAAATAAGAAAAAGAGAAAGGAGAACTGCCTTGTCATTGCCAGAATTCAAAATGTTGGAAGTCTGGTCCAATATCTATGCCATGTCATTACAGACCAGAAGTTTGCTTCAAAAAGAAAAAGAAAAGAGACCCAAAAAAAAATAATAACAGTAATCCAACAGGAAATTAAAAGAAAATAAAATAAAAGCAGTTCTAAATATTCAATACAGTAATCTAACTAAATAAAAGAATATAAAAGGATGATAGATAGATAGAAAGGGTAAGTAAATCATCACTGGGGCATATCATCACCATTTCCAGCCTCATCAACATCCTCATCATCCCCACTCACAACATCCTTATCACTAAAAGGCGCTACAGGATCAATCGAGGAAGGTGGTCTCGCAGTTGGTGGCTGGAAGTGCTTGCGCTCTGTCAACCCTTAATTTTGCACCCACTACATGTAGTTGGACCTAAAAAAACCTTTGGCGAAAGTGCAGCGATGAACCGGAAGAAGAACGGACTAAAACGGGCTCGAAAATCGAAAGCGGCAGTGCGGTTGTCGCAGGTCAGCTCTGCGGTACCACAAAGCCTGCCTGCGGTTGCTGCAGGTGGCCCTGCAGTACTACAAAGCTAGTTTGTGGCAACCAAATGCTGCCACAGGCGGCATCTACGGTACCGCAGAGGCCCTGTGCAGCAACCTGTTCCGGATCGCGAATCCCACATTGGAAAACGCACCAAATCGTCCCCAGGCCCTTCCACTATATATTCAAGTCCTCCCACTCATTATTCTTCACCTCAGGATCACTCCTAAATCCCTTAGCTTGCTTGATTAGATTTTGCATCAAGCAAGCCATCCCCCTAAAGCTTGGTCCTCCAAGGAACGAGCTTCCTAGTTTTAAATTTTCTTTTCTTTTTATTTTTATTTTTTGCTTTGCTATTGCTCCTTACTTTGCAAAGCAAATTTGGGTTGCGACTTCCCGAGCCGACCCTCTCCTCGCCATCCGAGGCAAGTTCCCAGCCTTCCGAGGCAAGCCCGCCGCCAAGTCTCCAAAGCCGCTCAAGCGCAAGGTAAACTTCTTTTCCTTTATTTATTTTATTTATTTTTTTCTCCTTGGAATTATTCTCTTATTTTCCTTTGGGCTCATTGTCTAATTATTTTCTCTCTTAATTGATTCACTTAGGCTAGTTAATTAAAATCTGAAATAATTAATTCAATCTGGTAATCAATTAAAATCAATCAACTCAATCAATCAATCAATCAAAACATGATAAAGTGGTTTGACTAAATAAACCCCTTTGCAAGAAGGAAGAACTGCGTGGGTTCTGATTCCCATTCAAAGGGATACGCAAGCATGCTTGGTCCAAGCATCGAATTCAATTAAAGCTAACCAACTTCTCCCCCCATCACCTTCTTCACTTTAATTTAATTTATTTTGTTATATTGATTTTATTAGGATTAGTTTAGGGAATGTGTGACTTCCCTAAAACCCATAAGGGATAGAGGAGGTATCCCCAATTCAGATTTTTGTTATAATTGTAACTTACCTTTTCTCTTCCTTTTATCTTATTCTTGTTTATTTTATGTATAATATGCTTTTATCAAATTGTCATGCATCATATTAATTGTACAAGCATTATTCATGAAATCAATTTTAAGTCACAACTTTATTAAATGCCAAACTAATTAAAATAAATCAAAAACCTAGTCCCCGAATCCTCTTTGGTTTCGAGGCTAATGATCTTTTCCTTTGGGATATTAATTGGAGTCATTAATGGGTTTCTACCTTATATTTTCTCAAATAAAAATAAAGTAAGGTGGCAACTCTAAATCAATTTTCAAAATCAATCAATCTGAGCTCGAGGGCTCCATCGTGAGTTCAAACCCAAATGAGCATTTCGATCCCCTCTAGCAGATCGGACCAGTGCTCAGGTGAGGCGTCACACGCTCCCAATAAGTGATTATGAACTGTTGAAACCATCTTCTCTGCTCTGCCTCACGATCCATCCTAGCCATAAGAAGGTCATAGTTCTCCTGGATCGCATGCATCATCGAGATCTGAACCGACTCCAAATGTCCCTGCTGAAGATCAAGCTTGCCTAATTTGCTCTCCATCCTGCAAATCTGGCGCTCAAGATCGGTTGGCTTTCTATCACTATCTTGATCACTACACATCATAGTGCTTCAATCTTGTATGGAGGTACAGATCCAAAACAAGTTGGTCCGGCCGAAGTAGAAGGACCGGCGGAAGAAGAAGGACCCGTTGCTGTAGAATCAGGCTCGATGTACTCAAATGGTGGTGGAGGAGCAGGTTCAGGAATCAGGGGTCTCCATGTGGTGTCCAAACGAGTGAAAGTACTACGGTCCAAATACAGTGGTTCTCTATCATAAGTCATCAGAGATATACTATCCAACACACCCAAGTTCCTAGCCATCCTAGTAATGTAAGATCCCCCAAAAAGTCCACCTCTCATATCCTTCTTAGACTGCTCGTACAAGAAGTACATGAGCGCATCGGCTATATTGCACCGAATATCCTCCAGCATACACATCAAGAAAAACAAGTCCATTCTCTGAACATGGCCTATACTGCTGTGACGAGCTGCTATGGTGTGTGAAATCAAGTGGTGAACAACTCGCATAGCAAAGGATAGGAAATTAGAAGCTTTGTGTTGTCCAACTATTCACTCTCATTTACTTGGAGCATACTGTCTCCAAACTTGATACAGCTGCTCTGTGTTCTTGAAATCCACTTTCGCCCTTTGGTAGTCATCAGATAACATTTCAATGGGAGTATAAAGCCTCATCTGTACTACCAACTCATTACAGCTGAGCGCAAAGTCTTTACCACCAAGTCTAAATCACATCCATTTCTTGGCCAACCTTGTGGCTTTCTTATCGAACTCCAATGAGCAATAGAACTCGAGAGTGAGTTCCCTCTAGGCTACTTCATTTATTGCAAATAATTGCCTCCAACTCGGTTGGTCCACCATGGGTGGTGCTCGTTGAATTTTTTATCAGGAACAACTGCTGGAGGTGGTGGATGTGAGGATGTGCTTGCCCCCTATCATTCCCTCTTGGTTGGAAGTTTGTCAGAATGTTTGGAGGGGGTTTTGCAGGGTCCCATATCTACAAAACAAAAATCAAAAACCACAGTCAAACAGAAACCACAAATAAATGGCGTTAGCGCAAAAAGAATTTCGGCATGGTAAGGTCAGAAACTAAACCATGACCAAAAGCCTACACATATTGACCATTCAAACCAATAGAACCAAATACACAAATAAGGGAGAAACAAAGTACAAATCATACATTCAAAATCATTAAAAGAAAAACCCAAACATTATGTCAAAAGAGAAGTAGATTCAAAGCAGTAAACCAAATGGTACATAACACCCAATGAAGAAAATTGCCAAATAGAACTAACCATCAATAAAAATCAATGAACCCGAAGGCAAACGATTGAGAAACTACAACCAATTTAAAAAAAAAACAAACAAACAAATGAAAATTGAAAACACATGGGTAACATTCAAAGAGCAATTTAAAAGAAATAAAAATAGAAAGAATGAAAAATCAAACCTGAATGCAAATGCAAGTGGAGAAAACTTGAAAATCTTGAATGGAAATCAAATTATTGGAGTTAAATCTATAAAGAGATGTGATTGAGAATGATTTGAAGTGATTTGTGGGTGAGAAAATGAGAGAGAGTCGAGTGTTTGGTGAAAGATGATTGTGTGTGAGAGAGAGAGAGAGAGAGAAAGAGTAATCGGCGATTTTATAAATTTTCACTCACACAGTCATCCACATGTTCGTGTGGTGGCACGTGTGGCGAGGATCTAAATTGAGAGTTTTGAATTTGCTTACCATACGATCGGTCACACGTTCATGTGGTAGCACATGTGAGAGGGTGCGAAAATGGCAGTTTTGAATTATCCTTATCACACGAGCCTTCACACATTCCTGTGGTAGCACATGTGACCACAGTGAAAAATGGCAGTAGCTCTTTCCTTACCACACGATCGATCACACGAACGTGGGCCTGGTTGTGTGACATGAAATTCTCTAGACTTAGCCAATTTTCTAGCAAATTTCCTGCACCACAACAATATACCCAAACGTGCATTAACCTTATATCATTAAGCTCAATAAAATGAAAGAAAATGAAACAAACAAAAACATTAAAAATGGTGGGTTGCCTCCCACCCAGCGCTTCTTTAACGTTGTCTTAGCTAGATGATGATGTTTCACCCTAAGCCTTGGAGATACTTAATCTCCATCACTTCATTCAAATATCCCCCAAAGTATAACTTGAGCCTTTGCCTGTTCACCTTAAAATCATCCTTCTCAAGGTGAGTTAACTTAACTATTCCATAGGGAAAGACTTCCTTAATAGTAAAAGGACCAAACAAATGAGATTTCAACTTATTTGGAAAGAGTCGAAGCCTAAAATTATAAAGTAATACCTAGTCTCCAGCTTGAAACTCTTTCCTTTGCTTAATCTGAGCATCGTGCCATCTATTGGTTCTCTCCTTATATATCCTTGCATTGTCATATACTTGCAATCGCCACTCATCTAGCTCATTGATTTACAATTTCCTCTTCTCACCTGTACTAGCTAAATCAAGATTAATCCATTTTATAGCCCAATAAGCATTATGTTCTATCTCAATAGGTAAATGGCAAGCCTTGCCATACACTAGCCTAAATGGCGTAGTACCAAAGAAGTTTTAAATTCCGTCCTAAAAGCCCATAAAGCATTGCCCAATTTCTCAGACCAATCCTTTTGGGATCGCTCTACAGTCTTCTCAAGAATTCTCTTGAGCTCCCTATTTATGTTCTCGACTTGGCCACTGGTTTGAAGGTGGCAAGGGGTAGCCAACTTATGAGTAACGCCTAGCCTTTTGAAAACCTTCTCAAGCTGAGCATTACAAAAGTGGGTGCCCCTATCACTTATAATAGCTTTTGGTGTACCAAATCGAGAAAACAATTTCTTAAGAAATTTAATGACTACCCTAGCATCATTCTTGGCTAGGGCTTGAGCCTTGCGCCATTTAGACACATAATCAATAGCTATAAGAATATATTTGTTACCAAAAAAGCTGGGAAATGGTCCCATGAAATTGATGCCCCATACATCAAAAACTTCACAAACTAAAATTCCATTTTGGGGCATCTCATCGCGAGACGAGATGTTTCCAGTTCTTTGGCAACGATCACATTGTTGCATAAAATTATAGCTATCCTTAAACAAAGTGGGCTAGTAAAATCCATATTCTAAAACTTTTTGAGCAATTCCACTGGTTCCCATATGTCCACCAGCTGGTTCGGCGTGGTAGTGGCTAAGAATATTCATGGTTTTAGGCCAGGCCACATAACGCCGGATCATCCGGTCACTATATAACTTAAACAAATAGGGATCCTCCCAAAAGTAGTACTTGAGATCAGAAAAGAATTTCTTCTTTTCTTGAGAAGTTAGACCTTTTGGGAGTTCCCTCACAGCCAAATAATTAGCAAAATCAGCAAACCAAGGTATTTTAAAGTTAGAATTACTCACCATACCTACCATGGCGTACAACTGCTCGTTAGGAAAATGATCATCGATGTCTCCCTCTTCAAGTCTTCCTAGGTTAGGGTTCTCCAAGCGAGAAAGATGATCCGCCACTGCAAGATTTTCAGCTCTCTTTTTGTCTTGAATTTCCAGATCAAATTCTTGCAGTAATAGAACCCACCGGATCAATCTTGGCTTTGCATCAGTTTTGGAGAATAAATACCGTAAAGCCGAGTGATTCGTATACACTATCACTTTTGACAATATTAAATATGAGCGAAACTTGTCAAAAGCGAACACAACAGCCAGCAACTCTTTTTCTGTGGTGGTGTAATTGGCTTGGGCTTCATTTAGAGTCTTGCTTGCATAATAAATGGGTTGGAAGTGCTTCTCCTTTCTTTGGACCAAAACCACCCCAACTGCAATGTCACTCGTATCACACATCAATTCAAATGGCAAATTCCAGTCGGGGGCCACCATGATTGGAGCATGAATCAGTTTTTCCTTGAGAGTGGTGAAGGCCTTAAAACACTCATCATCAAATACAAACTCAATATCCTTTTCGATGAGTCTTGTCAAAGGACGAGCAATCTTGGAAAAGTCTTTTATGAACCTTCTATAAAAGCCTGCATGTCCCAAGAAACTTTTGATAGCCTTCACTGATGTGGGAGGTGGAAATTTCTCAATGGTTTCCACCTTAGCTCTGTCCACCTCAATTCCCTTACTTGATATCTTATGTCCCAACACAATCCCTTCCTAAACCATGAAATGACATTTTTCCCAGTTTAGCACCAGATTTATTTCTTCACATCTCACTAACACTCTCTCAAGATTCTCCAAACAACCATTAAACGAGTTGCCATGAATTGAGAAGTCATCCATAAACACCTCCATAATATCCTCAATCAGCTCGTCGAAGATTGCCGTCATGCACTGTTGAAAAGTTGCAGGTGCATTACAAAGTCCAAATGGAATTCTTCTGTAGGCAAACGTTCCATATGGACAGGTGAATGTTGTCTTTTCTTGGTCTTCCGAGGCAATAGAAATTTGGAAGTAGCCCGAAAGACCATCTAAAAAGCAATAATACTTGTGCCCGGATAATCTCTCCAACATTTGATCGATGAAGGGCAATGGAAAATGATCCTTCCTGGTTGCATCATTCAGCTTCCTATAGTCGATACAAACACACCAACCAGTAACCGTCCTTGTTGGGATGAGTTCATTATTTTCATTAGGAACAACACTCATCCCTCATTTCTTAGGCACTACCTAAACTAGGCTCACCCAAGGGCTGTCTGAAATGGGATAAATGATTCCCATATCGAGTAGCTTAATCACCTCTGCCTTCACCACATCTTTCATCTTTGGGTTTAGTCTTCTCTAGGGTTGCACTACAACTTTAAAATCATCCTCCATAAGTATCTTATAAGTGTAATGTGAAGGATTAATACCCTTGATGTCTGCTTTTTTCCAAGCTATAACCTCTTTGTGTTTCTTCAACAGCTCAATGAGTCTAGCTTTTTGCTCGGAAGATAAACGGGCATTCAGAATGATTGGCAACTTTCTTCCCTCCTCCAAAAATCCATACACAAGGTGATCCGGGAGGGGCTTAAGTTCCAAAATGGGTGGATCAATTACAGATGGCTTCATCTTTTCCTTTTTGGGCATTTTAATAGTCTCATATGCCCGACTCTCACATGGTTTGCTTGCTTCAAGATAAGCTAGTTGCTCCATTGTCTCCTGATCCTCAATATTATCCTGCACCAAACACAACTCAAGGGGATCCTTGGAAACAATGTTAGTAACAAAATTGACGGTTTCATGCTTAATAATATCATTGCATAAATCCGCCTCATCAAGTGTAAGTGGGTGCTTCATGGCATTTGCAATATGAAAAACAACTTTTTCGCTCCCCACTCTTAGGGTCAATGTGCCATCATGGACATCGATAAGGGTGCGGGCTGTATTAAAAAATGGCCTACCAAGAATAAGCAAAACATCTGCATCCTCATCCATATGAATGATGACAAAGCCATTGGGAAAAATAAATTCCCCGACTTTTACCAACACATCCTCTATAATATCACGAGGGTGTACTACTGACTTATCAGCTAATTGAATAGTCATATGTGTTGGTTTAGGTTCTCCAATACCTAATTCTTTAAACATCTTGTAGGGCATAACACTTATGCTAGCCCCCAAGTCAGCTAATGCACTCTTTATCTCAAGGTTACCTATAAAACATAGAATAGTAAAACTACCTGGATCTTTTAATTTCTTAGGTAACCTCCTTTGCAAAATTGCCGAACTCTTTTCCGAAAAATGCACCAATGATACCTCTTCGAGCTTCCTTTTGTTAGAAAGGAGCTCTTTCAAAAATTTAGCATATTTGGGCATTTGTGATAAAGCTTCGGCAAAAGGAATATTAATATGAAGTTGTATAAAAATTTCTAGAAACTTACCGAACTGAGCATCGATTTTATCCTTGTGCAATCTTGCTAGATATGGCACTCGAGATTGGTACTCCTTTACTGTCGGGGTAGGCTCTTGTGTTGCTTTTTTTTGTCCCTGTTTCCACTCTTGCCTTTTCTCCCGATACAACTTCATTTTCAGCTTATTCATTGGCACCCGATGCCTCAACCTCTTTTTCTTCTGCTTCCTCTCCTCTTATTCTCTCTCAACACCAACCTTGATTTCCTTTCCACTCCTCAAAGTAATTGCCTTTAGCTATTCCTTTGGGTTTGGCTAAGTGTTGCTAGGCAAACTTCCTTGTGGTCTTTCACTGAGTAGCTTGGCAATTTGACCCACCTGATTTTCCAAATTGTGGATAAAGGCCTATTGGTTTCTGAGGGTGGTCTCAGTTGTTTGGAATCTATTTTCTGAAGCAGTTACAAACTTCTCCATCATTTCCTCCAAATTACTCTTCCTTGGAGGAGCTGCTTGTTGGTGTTGAGGAGCTTGGAATTCCAATGGAGGTTGCTGAAAATCTTGGTGGAGGTCTTGGATTGTTCTGATTATTCTAGGAGAAATTCGGATGATTTCTCCACCTCATATTATATGTGTTGCTGTGGGGGATATTTTGATGCCTTTCAGGTGCATTTCCAACATACTCAACCTGCTCCGGTTTAGCAAAGTTGTTGCCACTTTGATAGTCCTGACTTTGATGGCCACCCCCACATAAATCACAAATCAACTCTTGTGCTTGCTTCCCTGAGGACAAAGCTAAGGAGTCCATTTTTCTATTCATGACTTCAATCTGAGCGGTCAACGCAATAATCGGGACCACCTGATGTGAACCACCCCCTCCAACCCTTTTCTGGTCTCTAGGGGTTTGCCACTGATAATTTGTAAGAGCCATGTCTTCAATTAAGTCCCTTGCTTCTTTAGGTGTCTTGTTATTTATGGATTGCTTGCTTGCATAGTTCAAACCATTGTAGAAGGTTTGAATCTGAAGCCATAGTGGAAGGCAATAATGCGGACATCTCCTCAACAAATCTTTAAATCTTTCCCACGTATCATAGAGGGTTTCACCATCTAGCTGAAGAAAAGAAGAAATATCATTCCTCAACTTAGAGGTCTTGGATGGTGGGAAGTATTTTTCCAAGAATTTCTTTGCCAATTGACCCTATGTAGTAAAAGTACCGGCGGAAAAAGACTTGAGCCATTTCTTTGGTTTGTCCCGTAGTGAGAAAGGAAACAACCTCAACCTAATCGCATCATCTGAGACATTGCCTATCTTGAATGTATCAAAAATTTCCAAAAAATTCTCAAGATGATCGTTAGGGTCTTCATCTCGGAAGCCATCAAATTGGGAAGTCTGTTGCACCATTTGTATCACATTTGGCTTAATTTCAAAATTGTTTGTAGCGACTATCGGCCTCCTTATACTTGAGTCGTCCTCATTGAGAGTGGGCCTTGCATACTCTTGCAATTTTCTTAGTGGATATGCCATCAATTCAACCTCTTCTTTTGAATCTGTTTCTTCCAGGTCTGTTGCCTCTTCTTCCAAAGCTAGTTCCCGTTCCTCCTTTCGCTTTTGTCTCAATGTTCTCTCTAGCTTTGGATCAAATTCAAATAGATGGGAGGAACTAGCTCTGGTCATAAACAGGAAAGAAAATACCTGAAACGATAGCTTACAAGCAAGAAGAATTATTAAAAATAAGTAAAATAAAAACTAAATCAATGATCTCTATTATATTGCTAATAATGCCAAATTGTCCCCGGCAACGGCGCTAAAAACTTGATGCGTTATTTTATGCAATGCTACTGCAAGTGCACGGGTCGCTCAAGTAATATAGAAGTGAGTGAATTATCATTCCACTGGGGACAAGTAACAAGTACTAGCTCAAATGTTGATCGTTGTTTAGCGAATCAAATAGTTTGGGTAATGATTAAATTAAAATAGTGAATTTAACTAACAGACTTAAACTAAGAAATAACAAGTAAATTGCAAAGGATATTGATGATGGAAACTACCTAGATACTGAATCCTCCTAGACCCTATATGCATTTCATGAACAATAACTCAATTAAACCAAACAATGAATTGAATTGGCATTCTACTAATCTAGATTGAAACTTCTCTCGAGCGAATCAATCTTTAATCACTAGATAAAATGCAAGGATTCTCGTCTCAAACATAATCAAATAATTCATGCATTAAGAAACAAAGAATAATAAACCAAAGGATCTTGTAGGTCTATCTCTAGCACCTCAATCAATCCTCAACCCTTATGAGAGTTCACTTCTAGTTAAGCTTTCTCCAGACAATTAACAAGAAAACAACATCTAATTAACAAACATACAATTGCTAATTAGAGATAACAATAATAATCATAAAGAAAAAACAAATCAATGAATGATTAAATCGATCAAAAACTATTCAATCCATAAAATAGAGTATAGGATTCATCAAATATCTAGGTACATGAAAATTTAGTTCATGATAACAAATAGAAAACAAGAATAAAAGAAGAATGAAAGAGAAATCAAACAATCCATCTCAAATGATTTGATAATCTCCACTTTAATTTTTGATTCTTGATTCAAAACTTGAAGTACTTGGATCTCCAACTTCAAATCTCGCTGCAAACCCTTGATTTTTCCTTAGATAATTCATCGCCAGTCATAGCCATTCGGAACCCCTTACCCTATCTGATTTTTTTGCTTAAATATCTTGTCCAGACTCGTCACGCAGTTAGCCATACGATCGTATGGTGAACTGTGTGATAAGCTTCTTACATTCTGGACAAATTTCCTTTATCACACGATGATATGATGCAAAATAGCATAAGTATTTAGGGTTTATTTTACATAGTTTGTGCATTGCATATGTTGTTTTTACTTATTATTTCTAGAAATTGGTATGTTTGATCTTGTTTTTGAGTTTTATAGGTTCCTTTAAGAAGAATTGGATGCAAGGAATTAAGATAAGGCCATTAAGCAAGCAAAGGAGCAACCTAAAGCAAAGGAAGAAGAAATGACTCATATCACGAATCATGCCAATGGTGCCGACTTGTGACAGAAGAAAATGGTCACGAGTCGTGCCATTCTGTGCCGACTCGTGACATAACAGTTTGGTGCCGAGTCTTGCCTTCTGTTACGAGTAGTTACTGCACCTCTTCTACATATCTTTTCACAATTACATCTCTTTAGAAGAGGCATGACTTGGGACACTTAGGAATCTATAAATACTTAAAATTAACTATGATTTTAGAGATATCTAGTTTTTGTTTGAAATACTTATTATCATTCCTTGTTGTTATTTAGTTTTTGACACTATGTATTTTGGCTGAATTCTACTTATTAGAATTGCAATGAAGAATTAACTTTATGTACATTTTTTTATATGCATGAATGATTTAATTTCAATTGAGTCTTATATTGTGTTATGTATGCTTGATCACTATATATAACTTGTTAATCATTTTGTTTACAATGAGAATTGGGGTATTTTGGTGGAAATGCAATTGAAATTACTCAAAGGATAGGAGAGTACTTGGAGACAAGAAATCCACTTTGAGGGGTTAAAGAATTGGCATGGAACTTAATGATTTTAGTTTATCTCTATAATGACATGAGAATGCTTATAGAATTTAAATTAAAATACTCTTAATTGACAATGAGAGTTGCTTTTAAGAATTATTGGTCATATTCTTTAATCATTGCATGTGTTTATATGTTGTCAACTTCTATAGTTCAAGATTAATTCTGAGTTGTAATTCTAATATGTGGTTTGTTGTTATTAATTAAATTAATAATAAATCTATAAGTATTTTAGAATAAATTAACATCTTCTTTGATTTTTATTTGCCTATCCATCTTATTATTTACTCGTTTAATATAAATTTCTCCAAATTTCCTAGAGTTCGACACCCTACTCACTCTATACTTACTCTTAGGGACTAGGGTACTAAACTTGACTCACATTAAATTTTGGCGTCGTTGCCGGAGAATTTGATTAGAATTTTTATTAACTTAGGGTAGTGAAAAGTTGTTTTAGGCTTTTATTTCCTGATTTTTAATTTTTTTTATTGTGTTATTTTAGTTTAGTTTTGTT